>VZTE01003403.1:0-39340 GCA_013397775.1 Eulacestoma nigropectus
TAAGCAACTTCAATAAATACAGCTTAAATAAACAGAGCTAGTGTTCCTGTAACTCCATCGCTTTTTTTCAGCTTGTCCTTGTCTCATCACTGCGTTTCAGATCACGATGGCTAGCTGGCTTTTTTTTTTATTGCAGCCCAGATAATACCCAGCACTACTGGACAGTATTCCCAACTCCACTGCTTATTTTCCATCTCCATTGGCCTCCTCGTGCGCTTTTCTCTGACAGAACTCAGAGAGAAGCTCTTCATGCAGGCTTCAGTCAGATTTCAGTCAGCAGCTCAGCTGAAGGTGAGCCATGACCCTTTTGAGGCTAGTTTGCCCAGCCCGGGTGTGAACACCCACAGCGTCTCTCAGCACTGTGATGCCCTTGCTGGCTTTCAGCAGAAGCCTTTTTCAAGTTCAGAGTTCACAGAATGTCCAGCATTGGAAGAGACCCAGAAGGATTATTGAGTCCAACTCCTGGCCCTGCACAGGACAACCCCAAGAAGAGTTGTGGCTTGTTATCCTTTCAAGATGTTCTTTCCTCAGTCCTTTGTTCAGTAGGTTTGCTTTCTTTTAAAGTTTGCTTTCCACACCTAAGTGAGGTTCCCTGATAGCTGTGAGAACATTTTCTAAGTAGCTGCTCTTGATGGCTTTCAGTGAATATGGAAGGGACTAGAAGTACAACATTTGATTATTGTAATAAAAGCTGTGTGGAGGAATATGGCTATTGACTGTTACTCCCTTGCCAGAGTATCACCTGATCTGTAGGACAGCGTAGCTGAAGCAGGCTGCTTTTAATGCTAAAGAAAAAAACTCCAATATTTTGAAGGTCATAGCTTTTAGAGTGCAGTGGTAGAAAGTAGGGAAAGGAATTTTTCTCCTGGTAGCTTTCAGGGTAGCAAAGCTCCTCAGCATTACTTATGGCTCTGGGTATTTGTGCATCTCCCTGGGTCACAGACCTTCCTTGCTGTCCTGTAGTGTTTCCTTGCCTAGGTTTGGTATTGTGCTGTAGTCCAAACTGGACATAAATTGTGAAAATACAAAATAATACAAAAATTGTATTAATGGGTATTTTTACATCCAGTGGTACTTAAAATGCATACAAACACCTCTTGCTGCAGCAGTTGTCCTGGCAGCATTGCTAGTGAATACTACTTTAATGTGTGTGCAGTGGGGTAGTTTTGAATAAATGACTTTTGGATTTATCTTAGGAGGTTGCTGATGTTCTTACTGGAGGATTTCACCTCCCAGAGCTAAGTCCTGGTTTCTTGTATAGTGCATGTTCACAGTGCATAGGTTATCCTTGAGAGAACGGCCAACTCCCTATGTTTCTGAGTCAGTATCTGCTTCTTTACTTCACAGAAAATGCATGCAGTATGTGCATATATTAAAAATACATGCATATGTATAATATTTTATCTTCAGTCCAGAATAAAAACTTCAGTCTAAAAATACAGTAAAAGGTCACTAAAGTAGGTTCATAATCCTAATTCCACTCAACATGGTTTTTTTTTTTGGCATATGAACTGATACACTCTTTACTTCTGTGGCTGAGATCTCTTAAGTAGTCTTGATGGCATTAAGTGGCTCTTTCTCTCTGTGGTTTTGTTGTACTGAACCTGAAAGAAATGTTATGTCTTGAGTTTCTGCTCTTCTGGGTTGGTGTGCCAGGGGAACGGGGATTTTCCATCCTCTTGCCTGGAGCAGGTGCACCACAGTCTGTGCAGAAGCAGTGCTGGTCTCCTCGATAATCTGCTGCTGTTTGTAAAATCTTGGGGACCTCTGATGGGGTCATCCTTGGACCTTATGCACGTGCTGCTGTAGGTGTTGGGAGCAGCAGAGACAGAGGAAAGATGTAGGGGTGGTCCAGGTATGTGCGTGCCATGTGAGATGGGGAGGATGGCAGCAGGCATCTTGGGTGGCTACACTTTTGCCTAGAGTCAAAATACAGCCAAGCAGGGCAGACACAACTCTCTGGTCTCCGTCAAAATCACAGGCAAGTACTCTATGTCCCTGGTGAAGGCTGGTATCCCTCGGATTTTTCGTCCTTCCTCCGCAGCCCATGGCTGGTTGGTGGTGGGTGCTGCCTGCCTGTGGCACACATGGAAGCTCTGCCCTTCTCCTGGGGCCACCCGGATATGCTTTCTGGAAGGCTGTACAAGAATAGATGTGCTTGGGGCTAATCCAGTGTACTCGCTCTGCCAAAATTTGCAGCATGTATCAATTCTACCTGAAAAGCATAGACTGTTTCTTGCCTTTGATTCTGTACAGTGCTGCCTCCCAGGGCTGATAATTGTTTCCCTTTTTCCCTTTCCCCCCTGTATTTGTGCAGTCAGGCTCTGATTTGTTCTTCTAGACTGAGCTGCTCTTTAGGGTACTTCTCTCATGCTCCCTGTGCCATGTATCACCCTGTAGTCCTCCTCTGTTTGCCTTCTGCTTTGATGTGATGCTGGTTTGCAAGAGGTAGCAAAGTTGGGCGGGGTCCTGTATGCACAGGAATTCTGTTGCCCAGAGAAGCTGTGGCTGCCCCATCCCTGGAAGTGTTCAAGGCCAGGTTGGACAGGGCTTGGAGCAACCTGGGATAGCTGAAGGTGTCCCTGCCTGTGGCAGGATTTGGAATGAGATGAGCTCTAAGGTCTCTTCCAACCCAAACCAGTCTGGGATTCTATGATCTGGACCTTTCATCACTTACTCATTAATTCTTCCTCTCTAAAGAGTTTCAGATTTGTCTTGCTGGGAGATTCTTTGGGGCTATTTTGTGTAAATAACTTAGTAGATAAAATAGGTGTAAGTATTTCATCTCTCATTTGTCTTGTTTTCTTTGGCTATCAGGAACAACTTTAATACTCAACAAATGATGTTAGGTTATCTGAAAAGCTATTTATCAATTTTTATTTGAACTCAAAAAGGCTAATGAAAATTAATGTATGAGTAACCTTCCAAAGTCTCAGCGCTTGGGGAGGAATACATCAAAACTGTCTGATGTAGTCTTGATACCTTCGCAACTTTTGATCCAGTTGCCCTCTGATGTGGTTTTTGTTCAAGAGGGACCTTATTGCTCCCTACAATTCCCTCACAGTGGGTTGTAGCCAGGTAGGGGTAGATCTCTTCTCTCAGACAAAAAGTGACAGGACCAGAGGAAATGGCTTCAAGTTGTGCCAGAGCCTGTTTAGATTGACTAGTAGGAAAAATTTCTTCACTGGAAGGGTGGCTAGGCACTGGCACAGGCTGCCCAGGGCAGTGGTGGAGTCACCATCCCTAGAAGTGTTCAAAAGGTGTGTAGATGTGGCACGTGGGAACATGATTCAGTTGTGAACATGGAGGTCCTGTCTTAACAGCTGGACTCAAAAGATCTTAGAGGTATTTTCCAATTTTAGTGATTCTGTGGTTCCATATGCAAGTAACGCAGGCCACAGGTCCTGACCTGTCCCTGGTTGTGCCAGCATCTTCCCTCTCTCTTGCTCTCCTCCTGCCCTATCCAAAATCTTCTGGGTGGTTTCCTTGCTTGGCTTGTCAAACTCTGGGATGTATTACAATTTCTTGAGTATGAAGGTGGTAAGTCCCATTTCTTCACAACAAGGCTGAAAAATGTCTAATATTCTGTGATGGCAAACACTCTGCCCACACACCTGAGTGGTGATGGCACTCAGATTTTACACCATAAGTGTGGTTGGTGGTGTGGGTTTGTTTTTGGGGGTTTTTTAGTTTGTTTTTTTATTTTTATCTTTCTGGGTTTTTTGGGGGGAAGGGTTTCTGGTGGGGTTTTTTTGGGTTTTGTTTTGGTTTTTTTTTTAACATACAGTAACTTGATATTGAATAACACAAGGAACTGCTCTGGAAGGGACAGTTTGAGTCAGTCTTTCGTTAGAGAGATCCCTGACAGCCAGTTGCATGCTAGATCCTGAGGAAGTCTTCCAGGATCTCAGAAGACTGGTGGGAAGTCAAGGTGCATCAAAAGTCAGCTTGAAGTTCTTCAAATCTACTTGTATTTTAGTAGGAGAAAAGCAGAAATGTAACTGTAAAAGTGAAATATAACACCTTCATATTCGTAGAAGTCCAGCAGCTTGTTCTTCCTAAAACATTGCAGGGATGAGACACAGATGTCAAAATCCTGGAAGTCTCCACCATGGAAATGCAGACTGTCAGTGAGAGTTGAGTCACAAATATGGGGTGCTTCTAGTTTAGCTTGCTGCTGCCATGCTCCTTCTCTGGGACAGCCTCAGAGTGGGCCTCTGTGGAGAAGAAAACTCACTTTAAGATGCAGGCACTGTTTTTTTGGCTCCCTGCTGCACTGGGACACTTGGTGTCTTTTCCTTGGCTGATGTGGTGGGGTGAGAGCCACCATGTGCCCAGAGTCCTTGCTGTGGTCTAGTCCCATCCCTGCATCGCTCCTCTGCAGTCTCCAGCTCTGCCCAGAGCACAAAATTAATATCAGAAATAGAGAAGCAGCAAGAAAACAACTGACCTGCAAACGTGTTTTTCAGATAACCTAGTCCTTTGTTGGGAAAACAGCGTGATTCAGGTTTCTTTCACAGTCTTTTAACTTCCCTGTGCGTCGAGTTCCTGTAAGGTGCAAGTTAAAGCTAAAGGATTAAAGGGCTCTAAAACTCTTCCACGTTACATGCATAACATATATTTAAAAAATAATATTAAGCCTGGTAAAAAGGCTGTTGGTGGGTGCCCTGGCTTTGGGTGCACATGTGCAATCCATGATTTTTGTTCCCCAGGTGTAGTTTGTGCTTTCTGGCATTTTGTGCACAGCAGATGCAGTTTGTGCTGTATCTCCCATGGGGAAAGCTATTCTCCATCAGCTGCAGGCTGATGGAGAATGGTTGGCTTTGGGATTCATGTCAAAGGATAACCCCAAAATTCCCCTTCTGCCCTCATGAGACTCTATCTGGAGTACCGTGTCCAGGTTTGGGGTCCTCAGAACAAGAAAGACAGGGGCCTGTTAGAGTGGGTCCAGAGGAGGCCTTGAAGATGCTCCAAGGGCTGGAGCTCCTCTGCTCTGGAGACAGGCTGGGAGAGCTGGGATGTTCACCTGGAGAAGAAAAGACTCTGGGGAGACCTTAGAGGCCCTTCCAGTGTGCCTGAAGGGGCTCCAGGAAAGCTGGAGAGGGACTTCAGGCAAGGGCCTGGAGTGAAGGAGAAGGGAGAATGTCTTCCTACTGACAAAGGGCAGCATTAGATGGGATATTGGGAAGAAATCTTCCCTGTGAGGGTGGTGAGGTCCTGGCACAGGTTGCCCAGAGAAGCTGTGGCTGCCCCATCCCTGGAAGTGTCCAAGGCCACGTTGGATGGAGCTTGGACCAACCTGGTCTGGTGGAAGGTGTCCCTGCCCTGGAGGATGTCCCCTTCAGGGCAGGGGTTGTAACATGATGGTCTTTAAGGTCCTTTCCAACCTAAACCATTCTGAGACTGTATGAAATGTGCACAAACAGTGACTGTGTTAAGCCCTGTTTCCAGTGTGTACATTTTACCTTGGTGAACTCCTTTTACTGAAGTTGCAGCTCCCTCTTCTACTGTTTTACCTTCATCTCAGGGCAGTAAGCTGCAATCAAGTTGCCTCTCGTCAACAAAATTGAAGAGATTTGTTGTCTGGGCTGCATAAGATGTTTTTTCCTACGGTGATTTGTGTGTGGGTATGTCTTTGCCTCTTGGATCTTGTCAGCAGGAGGTGTGGTTTAAATCTGCGTCGTGTTGCTTGTCTTCTGTCAGGTGCTGAGAGGTAACACTTGGCCTCTCTCAGTGTTCTGCTTTAAAATCCAGGAATAAATCACATTGGTCCTTGAGGCTGTAGACATGGTTGGGGAGCTCCCAGTGAAGGGTGTATCACTGCAGGCATGGCTTAGTAGGGGAGTTCATCCCACCCTTGCTAATTCTCAGTCTGTCTCCCAGCTTTGTCAGCGATCTCTTGTTACACCAGGAGGCTGGAGGCAGTGGCACAGCCATCCCAACCTGTCTTTAAAAGCAGAGATCTGGGAATAAAGGGCCTTGTTCTGGCACTCCTGAAGCAATAAACTTTATTTAAGGACTGTGGAGAGCGACTTCCCATGGTAACAGCCAGAGAAGATACTCATATGTCCTTAATACACAACATAATCTCATGGTTTTGAGCACTTTTAAACTGAGTGATGATTATTTGGCATCTTTTATTAAGCATTGATTTCTGAGGCATTTTTCTGAAGACTAATGCTAAGTACAAAGTGTTCACATGCATCTAATCTTTGCCCTAGGGTGGGAGTAAGACTGAAAATAATCAAGTTTGCCTTGTTGTGAAGGCTGGAAAATATCGCTGCTGTTCAAAGGAAGAAAGATTTGCATTCCTCTAGTATGTGCTGCACGTATGTGAACAAGTTCAAAGGAAGTTTTACAGGTATTTTTTAGAATGTGTTAACCTGAAAACTCTGGTTGATCACTATAGCATTGAGAAGAGCTTTCAGAAGTCTTATCAGTTGGTGCAGCAACAGCTGCTCCAAAGTGGGGCATTTTCCAGTGTCAGAATTGGTCAGTGTGATGGGATGGGTGGGTTGTCCTGTCTCTGCTGCTCCTGTAGCCTAAATTCTTGTCCACAATTTGTCTGTAGTAAAAAATAACTTTTTTTTTCTTTTTTAGCTGTTGTCTAAAAAGTACTGATACTGAACGGAGAAATTACACCTGATTTCTTAAATTCTGTTGCCTTTTAAAAGCTGCTGCTTAGTCTGGAGGTTGCACTGTTGGACTATATCAATTTGACTAATGTTTAAAGCAGCTAAATGAATAATGTAAATGTTTAAACACTAGCTATAGTGAAATCATCAACAACAAGATTAAAGCCTAAGTTCCCCTGAAGACATTTATGATAATTTTGCTCATGTGAATAATTCCTTTGGCTTCAATCACGTTCTCTTCTAAGGTAACTGCTCTTATATATGGGACTATCCTGTGAAAAGAGAAGTGGCATTAAAACCTTTGATTTTGAAATAATGTTGTTTCAGTATCAAAATTTTGTATTGAGGCTTTAGAATGCCAAATGTACCAGTACACCAGTGAATATAGTTTTTCATACATAGGAGATAGCAAAATTAAAAGTTAGAAGTGAAGAGTTTCTTGCTGGTACTACGCAAATATGTGAAACCGTTTCTGGTGAGACAATGTTTGAAAAATATTTTACTGTGTTTCTTCCTGAACAGGTTTTGAATAATTGAGTGTTCTAGAATAAATGATGAACATACTTTTGATACCTGCAGTAAAAGCAGTAAAAGCTTGGATATTACTTGATGGAGTAGCATTCTTTTTTTTTTATCCATGGATTCCTGTTGCTTAATAGCTGCTGAATTTTCATAGCTTTTGAAGTGTCAGTGAACTTTGTTTCAGTGTCTTGTGTTTAAAAAGTACCTGTTTGTAAGTTCAAAAAGAGTTTGTTTTAGGTCAAGGGAAGGAGAAGCATTTGACACCTTGTATCATATATAAACTGTACTTCTTTTTCCAATTGCAACATATATATCCTTTTTTTCCTAAACTTTTTTTTTTCCTTGTGGTGCTCAGTTGCTAGTCTTTATTAATTTGCTTTAGAATTTTAAATGAGCAGTTCAAAAGGGCTGTAGGGAATGTGGGCTGGATTTGGACTATTATATCTTTAATTCAGACTGATAAACTGAAGTAAGTATATCATAGACTTCAAACTGTTTCTTCATATTTAGGTGGAAAATGTTTTCAGAGGAAAACTCAGTTCTGTAGTTGTGCTGTTGAACTGTGTTTATAGTTTATGGCGGAGACTCATGACTTGGTATGAAAAAACATGTTATCTCACAGAATCACAGAATATCCTGACTTGGAAGGGACCCGCAAGGATCTTTGCATCCAGCTCCTGGCCCTGCATGGGACACCCCAAGAATCCACGTGCCTGAGAGCACTGTCCAGATGCTTCTTAAACTCGTGTCTTTTACTGGAGGCTCACAGTATTTTTTCTGGGATCAGGAGCAAAGTCTTGCTTGAAGGCATCTCTCACATTCCTTGAGTCATTTTTCCACAGGCAGATAGTGATAGGACAAGGGGGAATGGTTTTAAACTAAGAGAGGAGAGATTTAGGTTAGGTATTAGGAAGAAATTCTTCCCTGTGAGGTTGCTGAGGCCCTGGGACAGGTTGCCCAGAGAAGCTGTGGCTGCCCCTGGATCCCTGGAAGTGTTCAAGGCCAGGTTGGACGGGGCTTGAAGTATCCTGGACTAGTGGAAGGTGTCCCTGCCCATGGCAGGAGTTTGGGTTGAGATGAGCTGTAAGGTCCCTTCCAACCCAAACTGTTCAACACTGGATTTAACATACCTGTGGTTTTTGTCATACACCAGCAGTTGAGATGCCCCAACAGGTTAGTTTTCTTTTTCAACATGTGAGAAGTAAAATAAATAAGAAAGTAAGGATGTAAAGATGGGAAGTGGTGGTTTTTTATCCTGACCGTTGGACTGGTGCTGAGTGATGAGTGCCTCCAGGTTGTTGCCTTGGTGTTTGGGTGGTTTTTGCAGGTTTATGTCTTGAGGTGGTACCTCAGATGTCTGTTTTGATTCTCATTGCCTTGAAGCATTTTCAGCTGATCTTTAAAAAGTTAGTATTTGAAGGTAATCCTAAATGGCCAACATGTGTTCTTCAGATGATTTTCAAGTATCCTTTGCTGCCCTGGGAGAAATCATGGGCATGTTTCCGAACTTTTTAGGGTAAATAAGCGCAAATGTAAGTGACCTGTAAGGGACGAAGAACTGGTTTGTTGAATTTTTTGGAAGGTAACAATATGGAGATGCTGTGGCAAAGTGCTGAGCTCCTGGAGGAGCCCCTTCTGGCAGGCTCTCCCCACAGAAGGTGTTGGGGAAGCATGTCATGACTTCAACAAGCCCCAAAATACCCATTTGGCACTGGGTAGAGCCAGGTAGGACATGCAGAAGATCAGAGGTTTGTTCCTGGCTTTTATAACATTGTGGTATTCCCTTTCTTTGCTATTTAGAGTTTTTACTGGTTTAAGGTGTTACAAGTGTCAGTTTTACTTTACCTGTCTTTACTGCTCAGTATAACAAAAAGAATTACTAAAATAAGCTTTTTTCCTAGTTCTTAACCCTGGCTGGTTCTTTCTCTGTAAAACTCACTGCAGCTGTCAATACATAAGGATTTTTGGTACTCAGTGGTAAACTTAAAGTCTAAATTTTTGTGGATTGTTTTTAGTTTGTTAGGGAATTATCGACTGGAGTAATGCTGCGGATAAGGAAGATAATATGAAATATAAAATAACTCAAGGATATACTGAGATAAAAACTTAGTTAAAAACTCTTAGCAGTGTATTTTCTCAGGATTAGTTATAACTTTACTTTAAGCAATGCTCACGTAGGAAGAGAATTATCAAAAGCTTGTTTTTAAAACACATTTTTGGTGGTTGTTTTCACAAATATGGGATATTCACATCACACCTAATTTATAGCTCATATTCCAAGAGTTGGGAAGTTTTTATTGTGGATATGGGAACACTAGGTTGGGACTTTGACTCTGAACTGAGTATTCTGGGCATTTTTCCTGCTTTATGCTAAGACCAATGTAGTATTTGCATTAATCTTTTTATTTTTATTGAAAAATGCCACTATGAAGTGTTGGGAAATTGAAATGTCTTTAAAAAAAAAAAAAAAGCTGGGATTGAATTGATGCAATATGCTAGTATATGGACTTTAAATATTGTGTCAGATCCCTTTTTGACCAAACCAGTTTAAGACCCGAGATTGGGTTTGTGTTTTTTTAGCTGTGCTCTGTGTAACTTGTATTCAGTGCAGGTTTCTGCAGGGTACCAGCACCCTCTCGTGGGCTGTGTGATTGTGATTTTGGAACCATTTTAGAATAGTCTTACCATCACACTGGTAAGGCCCCATCAATATTTTTTTAGAACTAGGAGGTTATCTGTTAAATCAAAGCTGTGTGTTCCTGATCCAGCAGCTGTGCCTATTCGTGGAAATAAAATTTCTCACAGCATCCCCGTTATCCTGTATCCTCCTTAGAATAAGAATCACAAAATGGTTTGGTTGGAAGAGACCTTAAAAATATGGGGGTGTGTGTGTTTTACCCTAAATCTACCAGTTGTTTTCCACCCCACTGCTGGTAGTTGAGGGATTTTCCTTTTTTGCAGGAGAATACAGACTGATGTCAGTGAGATCAAGAAAATGGTGTTTGGAAAGGGGGTTGTTGTATGAGGGGCCATTTATATGGATTAAAATCAATCCCTAAAAATAAAAACTGAAGATCTAAATTAAAAAAAAAAATCTAACAAGATGAGAACTCTGGATTTGCTTTCAGGATAAGTTGGCTGTGAAAACACAAGTTTATTTTGCTTTTAAACCATTATTTACCACATTTTTTCTGACCCTCTCTCCTGGAAGGTGCAGAGACTGCAGATTGAGTTCTACTACATAACTGCTTGTACCTCAGGGATGTTGTACCTCAGGGATGTTTCTTGTGACCCCCAGTATTAGGCGCCTTGAGTCTTGATTTTTTTTTTTTTTTAATTTTTTTTAATTTTTTTTTTACCAACCAGTAATGTCCAGAATGGTCCGTCCCCCTCTCTTTGCTAGGGTTACAAAGGACTTGGCTCTGGGACTGTGTATATGTAGTATGGACCATTTATTTTTAGAGAATCAGAAATGTGTCCCTTTTAAGGTCAGGAGTTGCCATTTGTAATGCGTTTAAATTTTTGGAGAGCCAAACAATTAACTGGATTTCCTCTTCTTGCAGGTTGCAGAATCAGCATGTGTCTCCAATAGTTAAAAAGGTAAGCACACTGTATTTGCAAACATAGAACAGGATTCTCTTATTTTCTGATTGATGCATTTGGCTCATAACTTGGAGGAGGAGAGACTTCATCTTAATGTATTTGAACACTTATTTAGTACTTTATTGTTTTATCTGTAACTTTTATTTGTGTTTGTACTCTAAATCCCTTCACAATTATTGGATCAGCACAGTTTGAAAATAGAGAGGATATTGGTTAGAAATATCTAAGGGAATCAAGTTGATACTACAAAAACTTAGTTACCCTTCTGGGTGCAGATTTGCATCCAATACATATTAAAAAAGTAAATAGGCAGAGCTGGCATGTAGGACTTGAGAGTTTGCAGTGTTTGAGCCAAGCTTAATAACCTATTTTGGTGGGAAAAGAGGAAATAAGTCCAATTTGTAAGTCTATCTGCTAATCCCAACCCTCAGCCTACCTGTATGACTGTTTTTTTATCTTTTTATGAAATACCTTCAAGATATCTGAGTCTCTTCTAACCTCCTTTAAAACTACTTTAGATTTTTCTTCCAATTAGCTATTATTTTCCTTAGCACTGGATAGCTGTATCAGTTATCTTTTAAATGATGTCGAAAATATTGAAATTACTTACTGAGAGGTCTAGGCTGCGCAGTTTTTCTCTCTGAATAGTTACCACTTCTGCCTTGGAAGTGCATCATAAATACATTTCTGACAGTCACAGGTATTTGAGGATTCCTTCAGAAATAAAATATGTTAAAAATGAGATGTTCAGCCCTAGCAGTAAGCCGGTAAGGAGGTTACAGACAAAGGAATAAATCTGCAAACATCTTAAGTTATTTCTAATTTGGAGCAGAGCTCTAGACTTCCCTGGTCGATGGAATAGATGCAACCTCAATTATTTATGTAACAGCAGATGGCGCTGTTGGAACGGATTGAATAAACTCCAAGCTGAGAAATAAACTCCAGTATGAGGTGTATATCAGAGCTCTTGGGGTTCCCAGTGTGCAGCCAGCAGCTCTGGATCTGGAATTTGCTGTGCAGAGCAACTTCTCAGGCTGTAGTTTAGCCCCTACTAATTCTAGCAATTGCTGCTAATTTATATTCATTCTTGCTGAAGTACACAAAACTAAAAGGAAATCTGCTGTTGGTCTGTAATATTGGCCTTGTGCTTGGAAAACATACAACTTGCTTGGGGGAGTGAAAAATTAAAAAATCTTTGCAAGTACTTACAAAATACGGTGTATGACTATTTCTTCAAAGAGTACGTAAAGTAAGCTGATAATAGGGACCAAATCCATAGGTAAATGAGATTTGCAAGGATGGTTTTGGTGCATGGAGATTTTCATGTGTTATATATTTAAAAATTTATAATATGGTATGTGACGTATGTACATATACTTTATATATATGTAAAACAGGGGCTGCAGCGTGGCCTCGAGCCTCCTGCTGCCAGGGGACCTGATGGGAAGGGACTAGAGATGCCACACATGCAGGGTCTCCAAGTTGGGCTCACGAATCCTTCATCACAAAACTCCATCTATCACAAGCCATAAATCCATGTAAAAATAGACTGGTTTTGTTCCACTGGACTAGGTGGCAGAGGGGAGAACTGAGGAGTTGCTGAAGTTTTCCATCAGTCTGGCTGTGTTGCTTCTGATCTTGCCTGGGTTAGTTTACCTCTGGTGTTTGGGAACCTGCTTGGGTTGTTTAGCGTCTCTTCTTTCCTGGTTCAGTGATGCAAGTGGAATGGGAGTACTGGAGATGGGTAGGTCCCAAATTCCACCTGAGAACTGCTTTTTCTTTGGAGAGGAGGCAGCCCATTTTTCCTCGATGCCTCAGTGGGTGTCAAATCTGTGAAATGCAAGATGTTATGGGATTTACTGCTTCCAGCACACACATTAACACTGAATGCCATAGTTTTGTTCTCTCTGCAGCGTTTACTTCCTTGCACTCGGTTTTCAGCCTGCTTTTGTCTAATCATGTGGACATTATAATACATTTAAGGATATTGAGTATTTAACTTCATACATATTACAAATTGCTTATTACGGGGTTGTTCAGCCTGGAGAAGAGAAGACAAGGCTCTGGTAGACCCCACTGCGACCTTCCAGTACCTAAAGGGGGCTTATAAAAAAGAGGGAGAGTGACTTTTCATGTGGACAGATAGTGATAAGAGGGAATAGTTTTAAACTATAAGGAGAGAGATTTAGATTAGAAGTTAAAAGGAAATTGTTCTCTGTGAGAGTGGTGAGGCCCAGAGAAGCTGTGGCTGCCCCATTGCTGGAATCATTCAAGAGTAGGTTGAACAGGGCTTGGAGCAACCTGATCTAGTGGAAGCTGTCCCTGCCCATGGCAGGGGCTGGAAAGAGATGAGCTTTAAGGTCCCTTCCAACTCAAACCACTGGTCTATGATTTGATTCTATGATATTTTTTATTTCCTAAAACTGTTGTTAATGTCACACCTGCAGTGGCTTACCAAGTTTCTCTCCCAAGTGCGTTGTGTATGTTTTTTAGGCAATAGTCAGATTTTAGAGACCTCTTTCTCTCTTCAAAGCTGTCATCCTTCAAGGCCTTCTCTCAGGCCTCCTTCCTGAATGTCATACCCCAGAGTCACTGCCTTGGGGAGCAGAGGTTGGTAGAGTTAGGAGCTGCTTTGGGGAGGAGAGCTACAAAGGTGACCTGGAGAAGTCTCTTTTCTATCTCTACAACAAATTTTATGAATCAAATCTCTGATAGGTTAGGGCAGAAAAAGTAATTATTAAAAGCAAAATCACTTTGGACTTCAGATAGCTAATGCAGCAGCTCTTCTCCCAGAAGGCAGGAGAAATACACGTTGTTATGTATTTCTTTCTTGGCCCTGCTGAGAACAAGGTGGTAACAATTTGAGCAGCTGAAGGAATTATGGTAAAGAGCTCGGTAGTTGCACAGACTGCTCTTCGCATTGTACAAAGTGTGCTGTTTTCTCAAAGGTGCAAAATGAATTCTCATTCCCCTAAGGGCTGTTTTTTCCCTTTCTCTGTGTCATTGTTGCTGTTCCTTCAAAGCTGTGTAGATGTAGATACCTCACGCTCCATGTCCTTGGTCTGTCACACACAGCTTATTATGTACTGAAATGTGAAATATGGCCTGAAACTGTTAATTAGCATGCAGAACAGCACCAAATTAGGCACAGGACTAGTTTGGGGAGTTGCGCTTAGACGGAACTCATTTCCTCCTGAGTTTCTTGGTGGTGAACATGTGACTGTGGCATGACTATGGCATTGATGGCTTCTTCCTCCATGGTAAATTCTTTCTAAATTGTGTCAACTGAGCTCAATGGTTCCTGTTGCTCTTTCTTCATCCTTAGAGAAGTAGTGTCTGACAGTATGGATGCTGAAGTAGAACTTGAGCTCCTCCAAAGTGGGAAAGTTTGAAGCTTTTAGTGCTTAGGCTTCAGACAAAAATAATTACAGTCACTCAAGTCTCTGCTTTCTATCACAGTCTGGAGATATAAAAGCTGTTACCTGGGATCTGGGGAATGAGTGCCAGCAGGTAGAGCTCCTTGTTAGCACATCAAACTAGTTCCAGTGGTGAGCTTGAGCATGTTGGGTTTGGTTAGTGAAGTACTGCTAATTTAAGGTGCTAGTGGCAATGTTTTTCACAAAATGCCAGCCTGGATAGTTGTCAAAATATGATGGTGCATGTAAGTCATCTACCAGAGTTCATCTAGATTCAGTCGTGTGCTGTGTTCCTGATGTACTGAGAAATAAAGGTCTGAGAGCAGCTGGAGGTGATTGGTCAGAGAAATCTCATCACTGTAGTAACACACTGAAGAAACCTGTGGAGCTTGCCCCTGCAGGCACTCCCTGCTGGAATGTGTTTTTTTGTCCTGTGAGGTTTAATCTGAGGGCAGGATTAAAGGATAGCTGTAACCCTCAGCCTGTGCTGATGATCTGTAGGATCTACAGGATCAACGTATGTTTGTTGGTCACTCAGATGGGGAAACAGGATGATATCACATTATCCCATAATGTCACATGTTACTTTTTAGTTGATGAAAAGGCTGGAAAATACCACAGGTAATGTTGACAATAGGAGGCTTCTTGGTCAGGCGTGGCGTAGAAACCCTTGTATGGAAAATCTGTGACCAAAATATATTTGAGATTAGCATATTTATGTATTCCTGCTATTTCCAAATACGTTCTGTGCCTTTTGAGGCAGTGTATGAAATGTGAACATGAGAAACTGTTGTAAAGGATGCTGAAAGCATCTTGTTTCATGCACTAGGCTGTATAAACATTTCCTTGCTTATGTCTCTCCTTGTTTCTGAGCTACAGGACTGAAGAGTTGCCCTCCTTTATTAATAACAATAAAATTAATTGTGCATTTCCACACCTAGCAGTGAAGATATCTTTGGTCTAGTCCTTCTAAGAGAACTGTCCTTCCTTGCCCCTTCTGTGTGACAAAGGGTTAATTGTCACATGTGCCTCTCGCAGTGGGTAGGGGCGAGCTGCATCCTTCACTCATCTTTGTTCGCTAGACTGTGCATTGGTGCGCTCCAGGGTTCCGGGGCTGGGCAGAGAGAGCACAGGGATAACCCTTGTTTTGGGAATACATTGCTGCTGCTTTGGGAGGGGGCGGCACAGGTGTAGGGGGGTGCATGGCATCACGTCAAGCCATGGCTCTGGGCATGGGGACCCTCTGCAGCACGGCCCGACTGCGCTGGAAACGCAGGAGGACAAAGCGATCTGAGAGGAAAGGTAGGGCTCGAATTGCTGCATTTAATTGCTGAAACAAAGGAGGCAGTGGAGGGGAGGTGGTGATGTTGTAAACATGGTTTTCAGGTGAGTTTTGAACCTCTTTGCTAAGTGTAACTTCAATGTTTGCACTTTGGATTCGTAAGAAATCCAGTTTGTTGAAAGCATTTTGAGCAAGATCCTTTTCCCAATGTTTTAGTTCACTTGGCTTTCAAAGTTTGGAAGGAGAGGACTTTTTAACAAACATGAAACTTCTTTAAAACTGCAGATTTCTGACTTACACTATTTTCTAATGGTTCTGTGTCATCTGTCAGGTTAATGGGATTTTTAGCATATATGCCATTTGCTGACTGTAAAGTGTTGTTAGCTGCTAAATTTCCCTTTCAAGACATATTTAGGTTTTATCTCAGTAATGAGAATAAACCATGATAACTCTTTAGGTGTTTCACAACTCTTTTTTGCATGCAGTCGGTACCTAGGATATTCAGATAAAAGAAATGCAGGTTATCTCTAACTTCTCATGTGGTGTGTACTTGCTATACCTAACATTTACTTAAAAATCTCTCAAGTAGTCTCCTGTGAAAATAAAGGCAAATTCTGTTGTGTTGGCTGCTGCATTTTTAAGTACTTCTCTTGTTCTTCCTATCTTTGGAAATACTCTACAGGAATTAAAGACTTTTAAACCAGGAGAGGATTGAAAGTGTACTTTCTCCTGGCTCCACTAAATTAGCATACATTTAGATACTGTTTTCCTGTTTGGTATGGCTGGCTTTTAATGCATCGAGAAGAAGAAAGATTTTTGTAGTCAGAACATTTCAGGTGTGCTGCTATGCAGAATCCCTTGGCTTCGGTGAGTGAATTTAGGTAAGAGCTGGGTGGAGGTTTGCTGCTCTGTGTTATGAACAAAAAACTCCCCTCTGCTGCGCCGGCATAGTGCAGTCAAACCCTCAATTGATTTTTTCAGTATACCTGAGAGAAAACAGTCCCTGCAGCCAGGGAGCCAGCTTTTGCCACAGCCCCGCTCCACACAGAACGTGCTGTAAATACACTGACCCAAATCACTTCGTATTTATGGCAGTTATTCCTTATTGCTGTTTTTGAAAGTTCTGTTAATCTCTGAACAGCAATTAAACTTTTTCCTTTACTCTTAACATTTTTTTTTCCCAAATAAAAGTTTTTTCCAGTGCTGAGAATGTTACTGTAGTTGTGTCCCTTATCCCAGAGCAGGATTTAAGAAGCAAAACTTGAGAGTTTATCATACCTTGGTGTCCAAGGCAGATGCACAACTTCAGTGAAGCCCTTTTGGAAGGTGTCCTTGCTCAGATGCCACTGACCATTGCCCAACCTCATGTGGAGGCTTTGTGTCTGTAGGACCCGAGATGTTCCTGGATGTCAGTTCCTAAATGGGTTATTTACAGCCCGTGAATGTGTTTATTAATGAAGTTTCGCTGCTCGAATGAAAGTTTGGAAGGTCAAAGAAGTCAGAAATGCTATTCCTTCTTCAAAGTGAAATGATAACTGAATCACTAATGATTACAGAAGTAATCAAGCATGCCTTGGCAAGAGAGGAAGCTTTTTTTGTAGTGAGCAGCCAGGGCTCAGAGTCCATTTTGTGAAAAAATCTCCCCTCTCTTTCTGAAAGTATACATAGGTCCTATTTTATATAGAAGGACTTTGAAAAACCTTTTTTCTTATTATTAAATCCTCTACATTTGAAAGCCAGGTGGACAAAAAAAAATCCATGGATTACAGTGGGAGGAAGTTTGGAAGATAAATGTGTATACAGAGTACTGAGTTCATTCTCTCTGCCCAGCTCAGTACTGTCTCCTACACATTATTCATAGAATCATACAATATTAAGGGGTTGGAATGGACCTTAAAGATCATCCAGTCCCCTCTGTGGGCAGGGACACCTCCTACTAGACCAGGTTGCTCAAGGCCTTATCCAGCCTGGCTTTGAATGGTGCTGGGGTTGGGGCATCCACAACATTTCATACTGTTTAAATAGCTAATTCATTCTCTTCCAAGTATTTTTGACTTGAAGTGGGTGGTGGTTAGAAATTAGTTGTAATGGAAATAGTTACTTGTATAAAACACACACAGTCTTGTAGTGATGTGCTTAGAGTAAGGGAGGCTTAGCAAGCTGCCTTGGGAAGTGGTGGAATCACCATCCCTGGAATTGCTCAGGAAACAAATAGACGTGGCACTTCATGCTTTGGTTTAGTGGACGTGCGCTTATTCAGTCAAAGGTTGGACTTGATCGTCAAGGTTTGAAGTCAGTGGTTCTGTAACTGTTATGTTCTTTACCTGAGTGATCTGCTGGTGCAGTTGTGGGGACTGGAGAGAGGAGCTGAGCGCTGCTAACTGTGCTCATGTATTTTTTATAAAGAAAGGATTAGGAAAAAGGTGATCATTCTTTATATGCCAAGAGTGGACTAACTCCTTAACACATGTGGTTAAAGCTTAAAACAGAGAGCTTAGTGTCATTTGGCTGCATTAATACTGTAGGATTGCATCTCTTAGGTGCCAATTGCCTCTTCTGTCAACTGTCCTTGGCTGTTTATCTTCCTTGATGCTTCCAGAATCTGTTTTAGCACAGTTACTGAAATTATTTTAAAAACCCCAAACTATACAGATATTTATGCAAGCGTTCTGTTCTGAGTTTCTGTTCGCTTTTGCTTTTAGCAGAGAGGAGCTTGCCTTTTCTCTCCTTCAGGCTGTGGGGTGGGTTGCTGAGCCCAGGCTGATAACCCAGCTCCTCAGGAGGGTTTACCTATGGTGTGGAAGTGTGGGGCAGCTCTACAGCCTTTTTCACTTCTAGCTTAGCTCAGGGAGGATCACCTTGATCGGAGTTAAACCAGGAATTGTTCAAGTGTTTTGTCCTTGAGTACAAAGTGGTGCTGCAGGAGTAAGTAGAGCAGGTGTGATTTGCTAATTAGGGTGATAATTATTTACAAGTCCTGTTAATTACAGTCAACTAATTTCCTCTTGTTACCGTGGAGTGTGCTGATGTTGTGTAATGCACACTGTCTCAGGGGTTGGGCACAAGGGGTTGTAGTGGATGCGGTGGCATAAGGTGTGCGTTCAGTCACTAGTGGGGTTCCACAGGGCTCCATCCTTGTCCCTGTGCTCTTCAACATCTTCATAAACAGCCTGGAGGCAGGAATCAAAGGAATACTAAATAAGTTTGCTGCTGATACTAAATTGGAAGGAGCTGTTGACTCCCTTGAGGGCAGAGGGGCCCTGTAGAGAGACCTTGACGAATTTGAGGGCTGGGCAGTCACCAACTATAAGAAGTTTAACAAGGGCAAGTGCTGGATTCTGCACCTGGGGTGGGGCAACCCTGGCTGTTTGTACAGACCAGGAAATGAGAGGCTGGAAAGGGACCTGTGGGGTTCCTGGTTGATGCTAAGTTGAGTAAGAGTCAGCAGTGCCCTGGCAGCCAGGAGGGACATCAGGCACAGCATCCCCAGCTGGGCAAGAGATTGTCTCGCTTTGCTCTGGGCTGGCGTGGCCTCACCTTGAGTCCTAGGGACAGATTTGAGCACTACAATATAAAAATGACATGAAGCTATTAGAGATTGTCCAAAGGAGGCTGCGAAGAAAGTGAAGAGTCTGGAGGGGAAGCCATAGGAGGAGCAGCTGAGGGCACTTGGCTTGTTCAGCCTGGAGGAGGCTGCGGGGAGATCTCATTGTGGTCTTCATCATCCCACTCTGGCCTTTGACAGGTTGGGGCTGCATCTTTCAGTCACTGACGATCATCTCAGTTTTAGGAGGGATCTTTGGTCAGGATTTACCCTAACAGTCCTGTGCCAAGCCAGGGCCCAGGCTGCTGCTTTTAAAGGACATTTAATACTTCACCTTACAAGTTGGTACCTTAAAGCCTAAATATCCCCCTCCCTGTTTTCCAGACAGAAGCAGTCTCCGCCAGCCAAGAAACCAGCAAAGATACTTCACAATGGATGTAGACGATGAAGAAAACATGAGTAAGATGTGTTTATTTACATAATAATAAACTCTGTAATAGTTTCTGAAGGTGATTTTTTTTCTCCCACGCACAGGGGCAACTGCAAAAAAGCTTTGGATGCAGAAATGAAAATACTTTAAAATGCAGTGAAGAAGAGTGAATTGGAGCTTTTGCATTAACAGTGTTTTAAATATGCTAATACAGTTACACCGTCTGTATTATGCTTTATACCTTATATTTTTCTTACAGCAGCTGACTAATCAAATAAAATACTTCCCTGTTTTGAACCAGCAGTGAAGAAGGGAGGGATAATATCAGTAGTGCCTATGCCAAGGGTCAAGTACTGGTAAGGAGTGAAGGGTGAGATCAAGGGGATGGAGTTGAAGAGTATAATATGAATAAGGGAAAGCAGAAACGGAGAAAGGAAAAGGCAAAGCAGGAGCTGGAAAAGCTCTGTGCATGTCTCACATAGGCTGATCATTCTCTTTAGATGCTGATTGGCCCAACCCTCAGCTACTGAATTATTGAAGTGATTTTAAAGCACAAAAACAGTCAAAGTGATCATCTTGATGCATACTTGATGCAGCCGAGTGTGTGAGACTGCTGACTCTCGAGTATAATTAAGATCCGATAACTTGTGAGAAAAGTATTCTCATTAAACCATTCTAAAATATTTTTCCTGTTATTTACCTTTCAGCTGTCTATTATTTTTTGTGACTCAGAGAATTGTTCTGTTGCTGTTGTGCTGTGCCTGACTGTAAATAATTGTATATTATGTAATAATAAATGTGCTTCTTTTTCCCTCAAGTGACAGTGGCTAAAGAATGCATCTGGCAAAGGCGACAAAGCCCAGCAATTGCTTTGGAGCAGAAGAGTTGTAGTTCAGTCTGGAGGAGTTACAGAACAATTTTAGAGGGAGATGAGGAAGTTAGATCATTGTGTTAAAATAAACCAAACAAACCCAAAACAAACATCCTCCCCCTTACGCTGCCAAAAAAAAACGAAACCAAAGTGAAAATTATTATGTGAAATAGAATTAATCTTTTTTCCTTAGTGAAACAGTGAACTCAACTGGTATATGCTTGGTATAATTTTCTTTTCCTTGATACATAAAAAATTACTTCAAATGGATGTTTTAGCTGTTTCTAAAAGTGGCCTCCCTAAGGAGGCCTTCAAAAAGTAGTGTAATTGGATAATTCACGTAAGATTTTTTTTTTAATAAAACATCCCTTTTCTCAATAATGGTATAGCTGAGCATGAATAGAAGGTGCCTTCCTGAGCTGGAGAAATACAATCTTTTTATAGGTGCATTCTTTAATTCTGTTAAGAAAAACAGAATTAAAACATTAAGAAAAACACTAAATTTTTGTCTGGGTTTTTTTTCTGGGTTTTTTTGTGTGTTAGTGCATCAATATGGGAAGCCATTCAAGGAATTTGTTACTTTGTCAGGAGCCTGGCTCCATGGAACTGTTTAGGAAATGAATTTGTATCACTTCAGTTTTGAGACGTCAGCACCTTGGCTGATCCCAGTTCATACAAAGTGCAGGATGACCTTTCTGTGTGTGCCCACGCAAACATCATGAATTTGAAATATTAAATCATCTGATGGGGGGTGGGAGGGAGAAATCAAAGTTTAAATTCTTAAGTTCTTCGCTTTGATTTGTGCAGAGATACATGTTTTTTAAACTTTTAATCTCTCTTTTATATCTCTTAAAATTGTGAAGTGGCATATTAGAAGTCGCCTATTAAATTTTTTATTATTTTATGTAACTGCATTTGGGGAAAGTTTCTTAAAGGAAAGGAAGGTGGGCTATGCAGTCTCTGTAGCCTGTGGTTGCATAACTAGAATTCCTCTGCAGAAGCCAGAATTAAGATGATTTTTTTTTTGGTTCAGATGAAATATAAGACAGTGATGATGTCTTACATTAATAAATTAATATCCCTGACAAACAGTGTTTCAGACTTCAATTTTTAGTGTTTTCCTTCTTTATCCGTTAGTCATAGAGATGTTACAAGATATTTGGGGAAAGATATGGTTATTTAGAATGTTTTTATTTGTTTTCTGTTGCTTTGCATGGCTGGTGTGTCTGCATCACTCTGAACACTTGGGACACAAGCATGTGACTCTCCTGACCTTTCTCTTTGATCTGTTTGCTCCTTTTTCTAGAAGATGCTCAGAAGAGAGTATGTGGGTTTTTTCTGCTTGTTTTTTAACAAAAAAAATGACTTATTTAGAATTTCCCCAGGCTACTAAATGAGAGCAGCAGTATAAGGGGTAGCTAGAACCATCTTTTGGTTCAGCTAAGAGTCATCTAAATTTAATTAATTGTGTTTCAGATCAGACAGAGTAGGGGCAGTGTTGTCTCTCAGCAAGCAGGTAATGGAAGGTCCCCAACAGATAAAGTATCTTAATGGCAGACACTTTTTAATTACAGGGAATAAACCCAAAAATAAGCCAGCATGTCCAGACGGGAGATTTATTTCTTTCCTGGCATGAAAAATTCCCCATGCCTTTTCCTACTTCAAGTGTTCTTGGGTTTGTAAGCACTCAGATGAGATCTGGGAGCAGGACTGTCCTTCAACTGAAGTTGTTGGTGTCAGCTATAATTTTTACTAAGGTGGCTTCCACGGACATCAATCAAATCTCTATTTGAAGTTGCCAGCTATTTTTAATGACTAGAAAATACACCAATCTCATGAAAAATGTCCAATTTTTAAATCATGGGTTGTATAAATGTTTAAGAAAACAGGATCTCAATCATCAAGTGTTTATATATGTGTTAGTGCTGCTTTAAAGCCTTAAATACACAGCAGATGTGATGGACCTCAAAGGACTCTCTAAAGCATTCATTCCTTGAAAAATTAAATTTAAAGACTGGAAATAATAGAGATTTCTCTAAAACAATGCACAACGTGGGGTTTTTAATATTAGAATCATCAAACTTAAAAAACCAGCAAATAAAACCTAGTAGATGGATTAAGACTAGCAGGTGGAGGATCAAATAAAGCAATGGGAGATGTTTTCATGCCATTTGTAATGAAGTGGTGAAGCGCCTTGCTCAGGACATCATGGATGCCATGGGTTTATGGGGTCTTTAAAAGCCATTAGAAAACTTTTTCTGGGGAAAAAAAAAAGCACATGTGGCTCCCTGCCATGATCTCTGGGAGGGCCCAAAGCTGCGAGGCTACCCTGGGGAGGGTCACTGTGTCCTTATGCTTGTGTGATACCCTCTCTCCTGGGGTCTGCTGGTGGCCCTGTCCCAGGTGGGGAACTGGGAAGGTGAGGAAGAGCCAGGAGGGCCATTCCCAACTTCCCTGGAAGGGTGATATGCTTGGAAAAGGTGTCAGGGAAAGACTGGGCTGGAGAAGTTATTCCATGTCTGAACATGGACAAAATTAGAGGTGACATCTCTGACTTGAACAGTTATGTTTTGACTAATCTGTGATATCTTCCCAAGCCCTCAGGCAGTTAGAGGGCCTGAGCACTGCTGGGCAGGACAGGCTGAGGAAAAGGACCAAAAGCAAACCTTCACCCTTGGTCTGAGAGGGAGGGACCTTTCCTTGCAGTCCAGCTACTCTATGGGTTGAAACAAGCACAGGTCCTTCTGGTTTGCACAGAAAGTCTTTTCCTTCCCATCACATACTTGGATTTGGATCAACTCCACAGTGTTACCTCCTTTCCTAGTCTCTTGGTTTGACTCAGAATCAGCTCCCTATGTGCTTTCTCTCCAAGTTTCTTCCACCCTGCAGATGCTCCAAAGCTAACAAAGCCTAGTAGCTCTCAGGCAAGGAGTAGTTTTCTTCCCTTCTCTCTTAATGAGACAAGGTAAGCATGCAAGTTTATTTCCTGATCCCTACAAGTCCCTCCTCTCTGTCAGGACATCGTTTTCTCTACCTGACAAAGGAGTTCCTCCAGCTGCCATGCTTACATATGCTAAAATTTTTCTTTTTAATATTCAGCTGGAGTCTATTCAACTCCTGTTTTCCTTCTGTGGTTTCCACAGGCAGTGGTAGTTTTCATATAAAAAGAAATGAAACCAGAGACCATTAATTAGTGTAAATGATTTCTGTTTAGCCTGAAAGTCTTGGTGGCTGATTACAAATACCTGGTGCCGCCAGTAAGGGCAGTGTTCCAGAAATTATGTTTTAGATGAGATGTAAGAAACTCACTGTAAGGAAATATTAAAAAATTTCCTCCATTGTTCTTAGATTCTTCCACCATAAATATATATTTTTATAAAGAATATATACATGAACACTTTGTATTGACAGTTGTGGCCCTCTAGCCTTCATTCTCCAGGCAGTATGTTTGTGGCTGAACAAGAGATACTTGATTAAATCTAGCAGATTTCTAGCAATGAAATGCTTCAGAATTTCAATTCTTGACTGAATTTAATTGACTTAATTGCATGATCAGTACCGTACAATTCTTTGTTGTGCTGCTGTGATTTAACAAAATGTGTTCCTACTTTGGCTTTTTCTTTTGATCCTTTTTTTTCCTTCCTTTTTTTTCTCTTTGAGCACCGAAAGGAGTAACCTATCGAGCTTTTGCTGGAGGATGTTATAAATGAAAATTTAGTAACCATTCCATCAGCTTTGTAACCTGGGCGAAGTGATGTGTGCATGGTAGGGGATTCTTAGGGAAGACTGAAAACGTGACTGGAATTTGTCACTGTGAAAGAGAGCTTCCACCTTGGTTTGCTCTGTTTGCAATGAGCATCTACCACCTTGAATCAGTGTAGATGTATTACAGATATACTGAAGTTTTGGAACAGGAGAGTTAAAAATACTTGACCTATTAAATTTGCCTTTTCATTCATAAATGCCAGTAGAAAGCACAAATACTTAATTTCCTTAGTTTCTTTATCAAGGTGAAAATGAGGTCTTTGAACTTAGAGCAAATTTAATTCCTTAAATATAGCTCTGACATACTGCTACCCCAACTTACATTTTTGAAAACAAAATTTAATTAATATTATACTGTCTTCCCTGCCCTCCCATTAAAATACTATCACTGTGAGTGTGCAGCTTTTGTCACACTTCTATTCTGCATAGCCTTAGAGAGGATCTCTAGTGATTTTTGGGTTTGTAACTCCATGACAGCAGTTTTCTTGACAAGGAATTATGCATGTAAATGACGAATAAGAGATTTTTTTAACAGGAGGCTGTGTGGAAATATATAGTCTTGTGGTCCTGCTGGCACAGTGGGCAGCTGTAGTTCCTGAGAAAATTGGGATGAGGTGAAAAGAATGTTTAGGAAAGGCATAAAAAAGAACTGAATTTGAAAAATACGGAATAGCCAAACAGAAACAAAAGCATTCAAACACTCTTCAGTCATGGTACCTACCTAAGAGCTGCCTAATTTTTCATTGCTCTGAATGAAGGTTTTATTTATGTAGTTTTTCAATTTAAGCAACTAAAATCACTGAGAGAAAAAAGTAATATGACTAAACTGATAATAAAATAGAACTAAATATCTGGCTCAGAGTTGTGGTCTTAAGCATCCATTTTTATTTTACTAATGGTAGTTGTTTGTTTTGTGGGCATATGTTGCTATATATATTGCTGATTTAAAGCATTTTTGAGGCTAAATATAACTTACAAGTAAAAGGTTTGTTCCAGCATAATTAAAAATGAAAAAATAAAGTTGTAGTGATTTTTTGCTGTACAGTTGTATCAAGTGTGTAGTTTGAAGATTGAGTGTGTAATTTCTTGAGTTATTAAGAGGTTGTGTTACACTATCAGCATCTCCAGTTGTATTACAAAAATATTTAACCTGAGAGCACACATCACTTAACCAGTTACAAAGAGAGATAAAGGAATCTATAAATTTTGCATTTACAAGATCCTGCACCGAAGGCATTGTAAGTTACTCTTTCTGGGCACCGCAGGTTCGAGCAGCACCGACATTAAAGAAAACCGCAATGTGGACAACGTTCCCCCCAAGGACAGTGCCGGGCAGGGGCCCGGGGAGGGGACCCTGCTCTCCAACGGTGGTGGCAGCAGCAGCAGGAAGAGACCTTTGGAGGAGGGCAACAATGGCCATTCCAAATTTCGCCCCAAGAAGAGGAAGAAAACGCCCGGCCCTGTTCTGCCAAAGAACGCCCTGATGCAGCTTAATGAGATTAAACCTGGTTTACAATACAGACTCCTCTCCCAGACGGGGCCAGTCCACGCCCCCATGTTTGTGATGGCAGTGGAAGTCAATGGGCAGGTGTTTGAGGGATCTGGCCCGACAAAAAAGAAAGCCAAGCTTCATGCTGCCGAGAAGGCTCTGCGCTCATTCGTCCAGTTCCCAAACGCCTCAGAAGCCCACCTGGCCATGGGCAGGACTCTGTCGGTCAACACGGACTTCACATCCGACCAAGCAGATTTCCCCGACACCCTTTTCAATGGATTTGAGACGCCAGTCCCTTCCGACGCTTCCTTTTATCTGGGGTCCAATGGGGACGGGTCCTTTGGCTCCAGTGGGGACTATGGATTGCCATCGTCCGCCGTAGCCAGCAGCCTTTCCCAGTCGCCTCTCCCCCCACCCTCACCCTACCCCACGGCCAGCGGGAAGAACCCCGTCATGATCCTCAACGAGCTGCGCCCGGGGCTGAAGTACGAGTTCCTCTCGGAGAGTGGAGAGAGCCACGCCAAAAACTTTGTCATGGCTGTGGCGGTGGACGGTCAGACTTTTGAAGGCTCGGGAAGGAATAAAAAGCTGGCAAAAGCTCGGGCTGCTCAGTCAGCCCTGGCATCCCTGTTTAACATGCAGCTGGACCAGACTCCATCTCGCCAGCCCATTCCCAGCGAGGGGCTCCAGTTACACTTGCCACAGGTGAGAAACCCTTTGGGTGTTGTGGATGGCTTTGGGTAATGACGAAGAGGAGTCAAGTTGTGTGTATTGAATCAGTTTGAACAGCATTTCTGCTTCTGTAGATATGTGTGGGTGTGTGTGTGTATATATATATAAAAATATATATATATAGAGAGATATGTGTATGTATGTATATATGTATTAGGTGATTTATCCAGTTACAGCTTCTGACAATTTGTAATCTCTTGTGCAGAGAAGAGGCTTTGTTTCTGATGTTTTCAGCCTTGATCATGTTGCGTAAGAGAGCACCAGTGCCAGCTTGAATTATGGTTTGTGTTGGGGAAAGATTGAATCACATCTTGCTCATCTCAGGCAGCAAGACTTAGATGGAGTTCAAGTGAAAATTACTGCTTTAAGTGAAGTTATTATTTGATACAACAGTTTTTAGCAGAGAAGAAAATCATTCTCTCCTGCAGAAAACAGAAACTGTTGGAAGTCAAGGTCAGATTAAGTGGGGCTGATGCAATTGCCACTGATTTTCAGGGTGTAAACACATTCCATGTGCATGTATCCAAGTTTCGTGGTTAAATGGCTGTCATCTGAAGGGTTGTGCTCTAGGCAAATGAATTAATATGCATATGGAAGTTACTTAGGCAAGTAAATCTGGCTGAGAAATAATTTAAATCAAATAGTTAATGAACTAGGGAAAGTATCAAACATACTGGACAATGACCAGAAATTTAAAGTCACTAGAATGGAGTAATTTTGAATTTTTTTTTAATGCAGAAAAATTCTCCCCTCTTTTCTTGTTTATATTTCTTCCTGGTCAAACTACACTGATAATTGTTTGACTATTGTCTTTCTACTGTATCTCCTGGGTCTTTTTAATGATATTATATGCCCATCTAAATTAGAGTATTTGCCTGTGAATTCTTTTGCAACTTTCTGTTTGAGAATTTCAAGGCTTTGACTTTTTCTATCTCAAAACCATTGTTCTAGATTTCATTAAAATTCTAGCATACTGTTCTGATTTAATAATGTGGGGTCAAAGAGTATAAGTAGATGTTGTGAGTATTTGAAATACGTTGTTTTTGCAAAATACATGGACAATACGCATATTTTTAGAACTTCTATTTCATTTCAGTGTTGCATAATTATTGTGTTACTGATAAATGTTTCCTTCATTTTCAAATCCAGGATCATGCTGTTTCGCGTAATTACAATTTCTTCAGTAGATTCAGTGATTTCAGACTGCATTTTCTGCTTTTAAAAGTAGATTTGACTCCAGACACCAAAAAAAATTCACTGCCAGTAATTCATGTGTTATTAATTCTTGCCTCAGTAAAATGGTGAAAACTGGAACTGGAAGAGGGAAGTGTGAAAAACCCCAAGCTGAGCTGGGAAAGTTCTTACATGGGTGCTACCTCATTTATACCCAATTTCAAGTAATTTTTTTAATCAGGGGCTTTTGATCAGCTTGTCATCAGGATGTCATCAAGCACTTCACTGTGTTGCTTTGCTTTGCTTTGAATTGTATTGAGCTGTCACTGGAATTACATTAGGTCTTTTACATATTAATGATTTTGGTCTGGTATGTATTTAATGATTTAAGCATTTGTGGTGTTTTCAGGTCCTACTTTATTTATCTTTTTTTTTAAAGTCTGTGAGTTGTTTAATTTTTAGATAGTGTTTACTGTATAAAAGACTCTTAAATTCAGAGATAATCCTAAAGTGGGTGGAATCACAAAAATTGGAGAGTGCAGAAATGATGTAAATGAGGATAGGATTTGATATAACCTGTGGACCAAATAAAATGTTGATCAGGTTGGAAAAAATGAAAGCTAGAAATATGCAAGAGGAGGAAAAATTCAAATACCAAATGCTTAGGGGAAGTAAAAGATGTGCAGTGTGATTGTGCCAGTGAAGATGCTGGATTTGACTGCCTGGGTGGCAGGTCCAAAGCTGCCTGTAGCTCATTTGTAGTGAGAAGAATGGAGTTGAGAGACCATCCCTGTGACAGTGGTGGTGGTGAGTATGGCTGAAATGTCTGTCTGTGACCCCATCAGATCTCCTGAGAGCTGCAGGTGCCCCAAAGACAGTTAAATGTAGAAACACACATGCAAAGTCTCAAATGGTACAGAAGGGTTGCTGCAATCAAAAATTGATTGTTGTGAAATGGGTGTGAGAATAACTTTATGGTCTGTACAGGGGGTTATTGAGGTGCTGATCCTGTGGTTCAATTCTTCAATTCAAGCTTGTCTGCTTGCTCACAGCTTTGCCTGTTGTCAGGGATGAAGGAAGGTTCCCTGCAGTGAGGAACATCTCTGTGCTGGGAAAGCGAGTTAAACTCAGGAACACACTCAACATGTGCCTCAGAGTGGATAAAAATGTCCCACTGAAAAACTCAGCAGTTGTGCATTTATCACCTTGGCAGTGGGTGTGTTGGGATTGAACAGGCTGTCACCCTTGCATTAGAGGGACTTGCCTCTCCAAAATAAAGAAAATATTTTTATGGTTAGCTCTGCTTTGTGAGCTGATCAAAAAATCGTAGAATCACAGAATGGTTTGAGTTGGAAGAAACCTTGAAGTTTGTCTTATTCCTACCCCCTGCCATGGGCACAGATGCCTTCCACTATTCCAGGTTGCTCCAAGCCCTATCCAGCCTGCCCTTGAACGCTTCCAGGGATGGGGCAGCTGCACCTTCTCAGTGCCCTGGCCTCACCACCCTCACAGGGAAGAATTTCTTCCCAGTATCCCATCTAATGCTGCCCTTTGTCAGTAGGAAGCCATTCCCCCTTCTTCACTCCAGGCCCTTGCCTGAAGTCCCTCTCCAGCACTCTTGGAGCCCCTTCAGGCACTGGAAGGAACTCTAAGGTCTCCCTGGATCCTTCTCTCCTCCAGGTGAACACCCCAGCTCTCTCAGCCTGGCTCCAAAGCAGAGAGGCTCCAGCTCTTGGAACATCTTGGTGGCCTTCTCTGCACAGGTCTCACACCTCTGTCAAAGATGGCATGGTGCTGTCCCTAAAAGAAGTTCTCAGGCCAGTACCAAATGCTTTGGAGTAAAACTGAGAAAAGAACATACTGGTAGCAGTAATTCCCCAGTATATGCTTCAAACATTCAGCAGTTCAGGCTGCTGGCACCACTCAGGGAAAAGTTTTCCATCAGACAGTGGGATCCTGCTGGTTGGAGGTATCACCTCTTCAGGCCACTAACGGCTTCTGTTAGAAAGCTGATATGGAGGTTTTCCTAATGTTATTTCCTCAAACTGTTTACTCAGTAAGATAACTGATTAGTCAAGGTGTGCAGAGAGGTGGAAATTGAAATTATACACACTGAGGCTTAAATACAATTATTTAGATGAGAAAGCTGGACTGTTGTTGTCCAGCTTTACAGGAGCAAGTTGAGCTACACAAATGAGCAGTGTAACTTCAAATGAGATCAGTTTGAAAAACATCACTAGAGAGAGTATTTTTAATCATTCACCCAGTTCAATTTATCCGTTCTGTTGTTGTGGACAGACATTGAAACAAAACGTTAAGCAGGAGAAATGGGGTGAGAACCAGTACTGAATGGCTATTTGAAGTGCTGTTTTAGTCCTGGTTCAATCTGGGGCGAGAGGAACTATAAAAAATTATTCAAATATAGAAAAGATACGCAAATAATTATGAACATGATTGGAGATCTGGAGAGGTGCTGAGGAGTTCTAGGCAGTTCATTGCAATGGACTGCTTAGTGTATACAGGAGAATAAGAATGTAATGGATTCGAACCTGGGAAAAAGATAATATTGAATATATTTATGGGAATATAATGAATTATATGCTGGAATAATTGCTGTGGAATTGGAAGAAATGTACAAGATACATCAGCATAAGCAGTGAAAGACTCTACAACCAGGCAGAAGTTTCTTTGAATCAATACAGGAAACTTCTCTGAACTGCGCGTGCTGGTCACTGTTAAAGGGGAGGACCTGGTCAACCTTGATTTTACCTGCAGGGGAAAGGTCACATAAGCCGTAAACTGTGAAGATAAGAAAAAAACCCAAAACAAACCAAGAGAGAACAATTCTGCCTGAGAAGGATCCCTGGAGATCCAAGGAGAGCACAAAGGCCTGAGACGTCTTGGGTCAGTTCCTGTGAGAGCTGTGAGCTATTGCTGCTGCCTTTCTCACCGTTCAGGGATCACCAGCATTCATCTTGGGTGGTCTCCATGGCCTGCCAGTGTCTTCCTTCAGCTCCAGATTGACCTGAACTTCATCAGCTCCAGAATATTTTCAAGTGTGAATGGTCAGGGTGGTTCTGCTACAACATTGCTGCAACGTCTGTATTTAACCAAAACCAGTCTGTGTGTGTAGAAAAGGAATGGATTCACTGTGACTTCATCAAAGAAAGGAACAACGCACCCAAAATAACTTGGATCTCACATGCCTTACTGAGCCAACTGTCAGCTATTTTAGGTCTTTCCTTTTTTGAATTACTCAACTTGGAATAATGATTTAATGCAGGAGTGGGAGTAGAGAAACTGTGTGTCAGAGCATTCACAGGGAAGGTGAGACATGAGTTCAATTTCTATTCCGATGAATATTTATTTATATGAAGGGCAGTAGAGTCAGAATGAGATGTGAAAGATCTCTGCTCAGGCCAGTCAGTGGCCTGGACTTGTTGAAACAGCTTCAAGTCCTTGATTTTGAGATGGGGACAGCAAGGACGTAATTTCTGGCCAATAAGTCTTGTTCCCAGAGCTGCCTTACTCCCTTCTCTTCCATGCTCTTACCTATGTCAATGTAATAGACTGCCTGGGAGAGAGGGATAATTCTTCTAATTTCTTGGGGGAGTATTCTTACAAAAGACCAAAATCTTCATGACTACATCTGTAGGCATTTAACAGTGTTTATTCCTCACTGCCCAGCTGTTGTCACGCAGTTAATGTATCAAATAGAAATAACAAATCTTTAATATATCTGCCTGTTTTCTGGCAGGGATTTTTTTTTTTCCTCCTCTCCAGTTCATCCTGGATTGTTTGCATCTCCAAGGGTCATTTTGTCTCACTTGAGTTCTGCTTAGTCCTTCTTATGAGTCATTCCCAGTGTCTGGCTCCAAGTTCATCCAAGCGTTTTTAGGATTCCTTGGCCAGCAGCTTAGTTTCAGGCTCTGTGAGATGCAGCTCCATCCTGTTCTGCTGTGCCAGATTCCATCTTCCTGGAGGAACTCACTGCGTGCTCGTTTGTATACCAACACCACAGTTTCCTGCTTTGCTTGTTTTGTGAAAAAAAGGATCCTTTTGGAAAAAACTAATGGATTCAGCCTGTATGCAGGCTTCCTACCCAGCTGCTGTTCAGTGAGCCTTTTGTCAGTGGCAATAGCAGGCAAGGTGGCTATGGATTTCTTCCCAGAAACACCTGGCAGTTTCAGTTCCCAGTGTTGGGGAAGACTCCTCCAGGTACCAGTCACCACTCTTCTTTTTCTTTTTTTTTTTGAGAAAAGGTTAATCACATTGTTTATTCCCTGGATGCCAAGCCTTTTCTAGCAGGTTTGAAGCCTCTGTTAAGCATAGAATTATAGCACAGTTTGGGTTGGAAGTGACCTGAAGCATATATTCTCTTTGTGGATCAGGTCCATCGCTGTCTGGAATAGTTTGTTTCTGTAGTATCTATATTCCGTCGCAATGTCATTCAACATGATTTTACCATTCAGCATGATTTTACCGTGTGCTGTCCAGCACATCACAGTGTAGGGTAGAGCATAAAATACATGGATTACAGAAATGAGAGCATAAAACTTGCAACTGGGAAGCAATATCTATAACTATGCAGTGAGGCTAGGGATAAAACACTGGAATGGGGACTCTGTGCCTTGTCTGTAAAGTGATCTGCCCGCATGGCTGCAGGGACGTTAATAATTTAAGCCTTTTGTATATTAATTTTTCATTTCTAAGACCAGGGTGATTCAAAACCACTCAATTATTTGCTTTTTCTTTTGTGTATTTACCTTAAAGTTCAGCTTTCTGCATTAGGTAAGTACCAGGACAATTAAATGCAGATTTAGTGCTATATGGCTGTGGTGCTGGCAGAACATGGACTGTAACCCAATTTTGAGTCTAGCAACAAAAGACTGTGTTTGAAAATCAGTGCCTGACCAGACGTTCATAGCCTCTGAGCCAAATTGTGTTCCTGAAAAATATATGGAGTTTCTGAGTCCATTCAAATGTATCAGCAAAACTGGTGTTTGCAACGTCAAGAGTCTTCTGATTCCACAAGTTGAGCGACTGCAAAACATGGATGAGGCTGGTGCAATTGGGACCTGACTGCTGGTCAGTGTTTTCTGTCAGGCTCTGGTGAGAGCTACTGAGCTCTGTAATCATGACACCCAAGCTTTATTTCATCTTTGTTATTTCTTCCTTGGCTGCTAAAGCTTTTCGAAAAGGAAGTTAACATTGAGAGCACGTCCACATCATTTCTAGGCTGTTGGTTCTCATGAGCCTTGTTAAGGAAATGGGGGTGAATGGAGCTGGTGGTCCTCAAAACTTTTTCTTTTCTTTTTTTCTATTTTTTTTCTTTCCCCTTTTTCTCTTGGGCATATAACACCTCTGTATCATAGAATGGTTTGGGTTGGAAGGGACCTTTAAGCTCATCCAGTCCCACCCCCTGCCATGGGCAGGGACACTTTCCACTAGACCATGTTGCTCCAAGCCCTGTCCAGCCCGATCTGGAACACTTCCAGGGATGGGGCAGCCACAGCTCCTCTGTTCCAGTGCCTCATTCAACATCTGTATGGCACTGGTGGGTGTGACACAGTACCTGTGTCTTTGTGGTGTGTGAAGCTGTGGGCCAGGTGTGCACACCTAGAACATCTCAGATACTGCTGGTTGTCAACACATGGTTGCCTTGGCTTCAGTTTCTTTTCAGGTGAAAATTCAAGAATTTGGTCTAGACTCATCTTTTCTAGCAGTTACAGTTCCAGCTGCCTTGAAAACAGCAGGTGAGATTAGCTGCAGTGCTGAACTGGGTTGTCTGTCAACAGGAGCAGGACTGGTATTTCGAAGTTTTCCTCCATTTTAGAAGTTAGCTCCACTTACAGCCTGACTTAAAGTGACTGTTCAAGTTTTCCTGAAAGACAAAAATCTTTCCTAATTTTGAGATAGCTTATTTGGGGTTATACACGAATATTTTCTATTCCTAACTTTGTATAGGTCTTGTAAAAATAAGACATAGGAAGTGTTAAGCTAGTGTTGAAAACAAAGTTGCCCTTATTTATATAATAGTTAGATAAGGAATTAGATTGTTATTAAAGGTTCGTTTGAGGGGCATGGATTTTTACTCCAATCTTCTTGTCAAGTTCAATGTTGAGGATACTGAAATGATGTGTTTTGAGGTTTGAGCATGAGAGTATAGACTTATCTGTCTATCCAGTTGTTCTCTCAAGCCTCAAAAGTTCATCAGGATCATGGGCATTAGGTACTTTGATGCTTGGCTTAGGGCTATCTGACCTTGTTTTAGTAGACATGGAGCACTCATACCTCTACTTCCACTCGCAAGTGATGCCTCAATGTCAATTTTTAAAGTGAACAATAAAAACTCACTTCATTTGCTTTTCCAATCATTTAAAAGTGTAAATCTTTATAACTGAATGCTTCTGTATTTCTAAATTTTTTAAAAATTTTTTTAATGTGCATTTCTGTGTGGTCTTACAGGTTTTAGCTGATGCTGTTGCACGCTTGGTTGTAGATAAATTCAGTGATTTGACAGAAAATTTCACATCTCCACATGCACGTCGAAAAGTCCTTGCTGGAATTGTCATGACCACAGGTAAATGAAAAAAAAATAGTATTTTGAATGCTTAAATATGAGAGCTCTGTTTGCATCTAGTAAACTTAACTTTTTTCAGTCAACCAGTATTGAAATATATTTCCACTTTTTAATCTTGAAGGTGGACTAAATATAGTAATTAAATCTCAGGTACTTACAGGAAAATTAGACCTGCAAATATGTCTGTTTCCACAGAATTCCTGTCCTCTGACTGATTGAGACATCTGAGTAGCTCATAAAATGTAGGTTTTAAAGTTAATCATGAAACTTTGGGAAAATAAATAAAGTCCCCCATTGGCCATGCAGATGGTATTCCTGGTTTGGGCATGTTTTATTCTTAGTGCTCTATGTCAGTCATTTTAGTAAAAATATCTGAAGAAAGCAGTTTATGTTTTGGCAGATGGCAGTGGTGTGCACGTGTCAGCAGTGGTGTCACGGTTCTCTGGGTGCTGACACAAGATCTCTGCTTGTCCAAATCACCCAAAACAGTGAAGTTCTGCCCTAAACTAATCTGTGACCACGCTGCTGCTGAGTTTTCCTCACATTAAGGTTTATATTGGTCTTCAATCCATGTGAACCCTTGGTGGAATGTTCATTTTGAGGCTGTCCCAGCCGTGTCTCCTGCTGGTCTCTTGCCTTCCCACTCACACAGGCCCATGGCAGGTTTGGGAAGCCTTGATGCTCCTCAAGCACTGCTGAGCAACAGCCAGACCTCCATCTGGTAATAAAACTGTTTTAGCCCCAAATACATGAAGAACATGCTGTAGTTTTGTTTATTTTATTTTGTGATATTTAGCAGGTTTTTATGCTATTTACAGCCCTGTATGTGCAATTCCCAGAAGAGTCATGTGCCAAAGAATTAAGAGTTAAGTAACATGTGAATGTGTTTTGATTAACTGAAGAAATAGCTTTACACAGAATTAGAAAATATCTTGCCATGAATACATGTCTGGGGAACGCCTGGAATTAGATAACCCCATTGCACAGCCTTGTGTTGCAGCTCCTTGCTTCTCCTCTGGCCCTGTGGGAAGGAGGGCCCAGCTGGGCTCAGGTTCATTTTAACTTGTTGGGCTTTTTTTACCCCTGAGTGTTTTGCTAAGTGGCATTTTGATCTGTCTTTCTTAGCCCTTCAGTCACCTGGGTTTTTTGAGTGATAAAGGCAGTTCTCTATAGAAAACAGCCACCAAACATACTTTTTAAATTCTATTGCACGGGATGGTGTAATACCAAGAACTACATGTTATACTGGTAATCTTTACAGTGATTTAAGCATTTACAATTCTTTTTTCCCCTAGTCTTACCTTTCCTGTTGTTGGCTCAATACCTTTCCATAATGTGTTGCTGCTTTAATAAACCAGTGCCTTTCAGATTTCTAAAGTGGCTGTGAATATCTGCATAGGTGGCCAGAAGGTGCGTGCTGAAAGTTGCTGGCTGCCTGAACCTCAGGGAAAAAACCATTTTGGATCTTGGGCTTTAATAATTCTTCTTGAAGCAGCAGTTTTTACCTGCAGGTTTTCAATTTTTAACTTGTCTGAACTCCAACATGAAGAGAGTAGTTCTCATAAGAACCACAGACAGTGCTGGTGCAGGGAGGTATGGCTGAGTGAAGCTTTTGTTTTAAATAAATTACCAGAAGAAAAAAACATTATTTTTTTTTAAAAGAAGCAAACAGCCAAAAAAAAGAGCCTTGTTTGTGTTCTGCAAGAAGATCACTCAGTGCATTATTTGTGATGTTAATTGCATCTCCTTCCTGAAATTTTGTTTTGCAGGTACAGATGTGAAAGATGCCCTGGTAATAAGTGTTTCTACAGGAACAAAATGCATCAATGGCGAATACATGAGTGATCGTGGTCTTGCATTAAATGATTGCCATGCAGAAATTATAGCTCGACGGTGTCTGCTGAAATTTCTGTACACGCAACTTGAGCTTTACCTAAGGTAAGCTGGAGGGAAAAAGATGATGAGCTGATCCCACAGAGCTGAGAAGGTGTCTGTGGAAAACATCTGTCTTCATTGTTTCACTGTAAAACACTTGTCGTGTTGCATTAGGATGTTGAATTTAGAACTCGTGCCCTTTGCCCTAGAGTTTGAGTTGAGCAAAACATTTATTCAGTGAGATGTCAGTCATGAGAGGGGAGGACAGGGAAAATAATTGCCAATCATTTTGTAAACTGTAAACATATAAATTAAAATAATATGAAGTGGGCTAAAGGTTGTTGATGTTTCATTTAAGTGCCTGAAAGCTCTTGACATCTGGGGTTGCCACAGGCTCTTTGTTCCCTGTCTCAATGGTCCTTTAATTTTGTTAATTGTCATAACTGTTAGATTTTTATTATAGAATCTTCAGCCATCCTGTGTTTGTTTTTAATGCCTGTTAAGTCTGCCCAGCTTATGCCTATTTCCATGTTAATTCATTTTTGACTCTAGCTTTCTTCTCTGTTTCAGCAATAAAGAAGATCAGCAGAAATCCATTTTTATCAGATCGGAGCAAGGCGGGTTTAAGCTGAAGGAGAATGTGCAGTTCCATCTCTATATCAGCACGTCTCCTTGCGGTGATGCTCGGATTTTCTCACCCCATGAAGCAGCACAAGAGGGTATGACAGCAGTCCTCTTCCACCCAAGGGAGCTTAAATTATTCTTGGGGCATGTACAAGCGGCACGGTTAAAATTTAGGTGTCTTCTTTCCTTTTAGCATAGAGGTGTGTTAGACAAAGATCTCTTCCAAAAAAATCTGAGCTGTTCTTCCTCTGTGATAGAAGTTCAGTATAGAGTGATGAGCCCTGTGGTCTTGAAGAGGCTGATGCTAACTGAGATAAGCCAGTGAGTCAGCAAGTATTCCTACCGAACTAACCATCCCCTTTCCTTGTTTCCATCCTTTAACAGCAGTTCTCTGCCTGCCCCTTCCACAGTAACTTCGTTTTAACTTCATTTTAACTCTGTAACACGCAGAACAGAGCTCAAGAGCTGCCTGCTTCCTACTGCTCCTTCGGTGAAAGCTTGGTTTAACTGCAAGTGTGTTTTAGAAGGCAGTATTTGTGAGAGGTGTCTGATGCTGTAGCTAAATTGCCAAGAGCACTAGGAACAGTGATGCAAGCCAGCAGTAACTGCAGGCAAATACCTCAAATCAGTCTTTCTATTGTGATTCTAATGTAAAACCGTTTGAGAATGTTCCTCAGCTGATTCTCAGTGTTTTTTGTCCTTCAGACCAAGGGGACAGGCATCCAAACCGCAAAGCCAGAGGACAGCTACGGACAAAAATCGAGTCTGGGGAAGGGACCATCCCCGTGCGCTCCACTACCACTATCCAGACGTGGGATGGGGTATTGCAAGGAGAGAGGCTGCTGACCATGTCCTGCAGTGACAAGATAGCAAGGTGAGATGCTGAACGACTGGTTTTGTTGCTAGTGATGTTACTGCTGAAGGAGGGCATAGGACAAGGGAGAACGGCCTTAAGCTGAAGCAGGGCTGGGTTAGATGGGATATTGGAAAGAAATTCTTCCCTGTGAGGATGCTGAGGCCCTGGCACAGGTTGCCCAGAGAAGCTGTGGCTGCTCCATCCCTGGAAGTATTCAAGGTCAAGATTGAATGGGGCGTGGAGCAACCTGGGATAGTGGAAGAGGGGTTGAATAAGATAATCTTTAAGGTCCCTTCCAACCTAAAAAAAACCATCCTGTGATTCCTACAAGAAAGGAGGGGTGCATGGTACCCACAGTGAATGTGCAGGGAATTGATAGGCTTATCTCACTGTTTAGACATAGCGTGAGGGTAGCTGTCACCCCTGTGATAAAGCTCTGATACTTCACCTACAATTAGTGTCAGACCTTTTGCTGGCTTCAGAGGCAAGGTGGAGTCATTCTGTATCATTCCAGCCACATCAAGTCATGACAGCTTTGTTTTGTATTTCTATCACTGGGGAATAGCAGAGGAATGTTTTAGATTTTTTTTCCCCTAAAGTAGTATAGCATTAGGAAAACAGTACAATAAATCTATTCCATTACTTATATTTGGATAACTTCCTCTGGTGATATACATCCTTGCTCCATTGTTGGAAATGTTCAAAGTCAGGTTGGATGAGGCTTGGAGCAACCTGGTCTAATGAAAGTGTCCCTGCCCATGGCAGGGGGTTGGAACAGGACAAGCTTTAAAGTCCCTTCCAACCCAAACCATTCCGTGATATCAAAGATACCTACATTTTCCATGCATAGTTTAGATTTTTATTATTTTGTATGGTGGAAATTGTCCCTGTTAAAAAAATCCTAATTGATGGGCCCTTCTAGTTTTTAACTCTAGAATTTTAATTATAGTTTTTTATTGTAATTAAATATTTTGTTTTCAGAACAGTATTTTAACTTACATTTCATCCAGTTCCTTCTTTGTTGTCCTTTTTGGCAAAGATTGAAAGATTGTTGTTTGTTTTCAAAACCATAAATGAACAAAAAAAATTTAGCAGCAGTATCCTTTAACAAGCATCGGAAGTATGGGAGAGTTGCAACATCATAATTTTTTTAAATGAGTCTGCTTGTTTGCAGCCTTTGTGCTCTTGCAAAGTAGATGAGAGATGCCAAGTTTTTCAGCTAATGTTACTTCAGTTATTTTTTAATGATATGTATGTTAAATATGTTTTCATTAAAACAGCTCTTCTGTTTTCTCAAGTCACCGTTAGCCTGATTCAAAGTTTATTAAGGATATTAAGTTGGAGCTGTCTTGTGAACTGCATATGCCGAATGAAAATAGAGGAGGAAAGTTATATAATGGCTTTGTTCCTTTAGTCTTGTCTCAAGAATCAGCATCTCTACTGAAGGCAAACATTTTACTTTAGTTTAAATACCCCTAACATAAATGAATAGGGCCTTTCAGAAGCTGTGTCAGGCAGCTGGGGAAAGGTAATTCTACAAAAATTACATTTCGGCTTCTTTTATAATATTTTCAGTAAAATTCACCAAATAAATTCCCCAGTTTCATCCCAGGGGCTTCTCCCAACCAATTAGCTTGGGATTCATGCCACGTTCTTCTATCACATTGTCATTGCAAATATGTATTAAAAAAAAAACGGTTGTTGAGCTAGAACACATTTGACTCTTTTGTTGATTTTGTGTGATGCAGAACAGAATCCATCTCTCGCTTCCGTAGCTAGCTGTCACCTCTCCTTGGGGCTAATGGGAATAATTTTGTTTGTGCCAGTGAAGGAAGCAAATAGAACCCTTTGACACAGAACAAAGACTGTATGACGGGTAAGGAGGCCCAAATTTTCATCTTCTTTTTTTTTTTTTTTTTTTTTTTTTTTCTTTTGAT
>VZTE01003403.1:39388-63885 GCA_013397775.1 Eulacestoma nigropectus
TTACATTGCCCTGATGTGTTTTGTCCATTTGAAAGAATGCCTTGCTCCAGCAGTCAGTCCTCCAGTATGCCTCAGACCTGGGAATTTCCACTGAGCTTTCCCAAAGGTTTGCAGTCACAGCCTGGGAAAGATGTGGATAAATTTGGGGTGTGGGATTGCACTTGAATCAAACCACTTGTATCTGAACTGCCTCATCTGTGTGGATTATCTGTATAATCCAAGTTGCTGTTTCTAGCCTTTGAGTGCTTTGCTGCAGTGTGCTGCCCAGCACCCTCCTAGACCTGGTAGGAACATCCAAGAAAAGTTATGAGAAATGTGGGAGGGCCATGAGTGTAATCCCACTTGGGCTGGAAGCATTGAAACAGGATTGTCCTGGTGTGTTAGAGCTTGGTGGCTCCGCCAGGGTAGTTTCTGACCAGAGTTAACATTAATATATATGCATTTGTTTTAAATGTATCCTGACCTGGTGCCATGGTACTTCACGATGTTGATTTTTGTCACTCTCCTTTTGATGTGTTTTTCTGCCCATATTTTTGGTTTCAAATAGTTACTTACCTTCTCATTAAACATTCCAGTTAATGGCTAATGTCCTGCTGAGAAGCACAAAATTCCTTTTCACATGGCTTCTCTGGTAGAAAAGCTCTAGGAACTGAGAAAAACTTTCTAAGTTGAGTTGTTAAAAGGGAAGTCATTGGTGCTCTTCTACTTTAAAGAAGAGAAATTATTTTTCTGATAAACTTTTGTGTGAAATAACATCACATGCCCATCCACTGGCCTTGTTTTGTGCTTATTCGGAGTGGGAAATCCAAATGGACATTTGTAACTCAGTCTTCCTCTTTTTTTCCCCAAAAGAGAGCATTTCTCCTCTCCAGTTCTTAACCCAGTGACAGTGGCTGATGTGAATTGCAGTGGCCACTTTGATGCATGGTGGCTGTGTGGCACTTAGGTAAAATACCCGAGGGGAGGTGGTGAGAAACAACTATTCAAGGTGTACCATTATGGAACCTCTCCAGCTAGGCTCACATATGTTACGATCTGGTTTAAACCCAGAAGAGCAAAGAAAACAAAGTCTCTAAAACAGAAAGAACTTTGAAGGTTCAAAATATACCCGAAAACGTGATTAAAACCAAACGAGGTTAGATGTTGGTGCCAAGAAATTGATATATTCTGTTTAATAGTAAAAGAGGCAAAGAGAAAGAAAGAAAGAAAGAGAGAAAGAAGTGTGTGTGGTGGGTGGGGGGACAGGGAGAGAGTGGCAGGGGTTAGGTGGAAGCACATCACCCATCCGAGGGTCCCAGGGAGGTCTCGTTGCTCCCCTCCCTCTGGGCTTGGTGAGCGTCCCCCGCGGCGCTGAGCAGGATGGAACGCGGTGGATGAACCCACGTTCGGGGCAGCTGGGAGCGCCCCCCCGCCTCCCCTGCAGGGGCCAGTGTGACACTGTCCCTTGCAGCGCTGAGGGTCTGTTGCATCGTGCTGCAGTGCTCCGCTGCAGGGTCTGGGGACCCCTCTGGGGGGGCCTTTGACGGGCCCTGACACCCCTCAGTCCTTCACACGGATGCGGCTTTTCCCGGGGCCAAGGGAGCTGAGCTGGTCTGCACAGGGGAGGATGGGCGGTCACTGCCTCTCACCAGAGGCTTTTCCAGCACACACCCAAAGCCTCTCTCCCCCACCCTTTGCTGTGAGGGTCTTTGCGAGCCTGGCAGCTGATAGCCCTGGGGCTGTGGTCCCCACTCCTGAGGTGTTAAGCTTGTGCTTTGTGAATGTCCCCAGCCTGAGTTGTTACTTTACCTTATCTCCATCAGCAAGCGGTGTAGGGCTTTAGTCGGGCCTATTCAGGGTGTAGTGGTCTTCTCTGCAGCTTTTGTAATACAGTTTTGCTATAATAGGCAAAGGTCCTTCATGAAGATGTTTAAGTCGTAAACTATAACAAATCAGTCTCCGACAACATATAGGCAGCAAATCCAGGCAATGCCAGAAAAGCTGGGACAAGTCAGAGCTGTGTGGTTGCCTGCCTTGGTGCAGCTACAAGGGGAAACACTTTTTTATGTCTGTAATTGCAAGTCTAAAATGGTGTTTGTGAGAAGGGCTGCTGTCAAAGACCAGAGACTTCCTGCACTTACGATTTACAGTGTGGGCTGCTGAGCCAGCCACTTGATTTAAAAGAAGCTCTCACTCCTTGTAAAGATGCTGCTGCCTGTTTACAACTGTGGGTGTTGAAGAGGAGTGGTCATAGAGACTTAATTAATCTCTTGAGGAGACAAGGAGAAATTAGGTTTAAAGTTGTGCCTTCTGCATGTCAGAAGAAAAAGTGCTTTCTGGGATAGTCCTACATCTTCCACAGTGACACCTTCTCTCACTTGCCATCAGTTGCAAGTAAAAACTTGTGATAAATGAAGTGCTAATTAAATAATTTTCATTTCTTCATAGTAATTGTTATTTATAAATACTACTGATACGAGAAGCTCTTTGAACTGTAAACACTTGTCAGGTTTTGCCTTGTTTGAACAGTTGCAGGAGACTCTTGTTTTTCTGAGATGAATTTTGACACCAGTTCCATGTGGACACCATTGTGGGTCACACATAGTGACTCCCCATACTGCTCTCTGCATAAAAATTAGTAACTAGCATGTTTGATATTAACACCGAGTTTTATGACTTACTGCTGTTAGGCCCCCCTCAATTCTGTATTTTCTCTAAAATAATGTGAATAACAGAATTTCTGTACCTTTTGAATTTGGAAAGTTCAGAGGGGAGTTTTTACCGGACACGTATATTTTTAACCAGTTTTATTTTTGGCAAGAGGTGCTACCAGCACACTGTGTAAGTGTTGCTGAGAGTTAAATTTTACTTACCTTCTCATATGTCAAGAGCTGTGAAATCAGCTGCATTTCTTGAAGAAATGCACAGACCTTTTAGGAATCCACTGTACATACCCCTGAGCAGATGGTGGTCCAAAGCAGAAATGTGACAACACAGCAAGGAGGAGAGGACTCCTCTTGATTTGGTGTCAGTCTCTGGTTTCTCCACCCTTTTTTTTTTTAGTCCAGTGTGCTTGAGAACAGCAAAGGTTGAGGAGGTGCATCCATCCTACAGACTGTTATGAACAGAATCTAGAGTAGCGAATATAGAATAAGAAATCCAGTGACTATGATAAATTTTTAAAATCCAGGTTTCCCACTGAGGTGCTCATCTGTAAGACCTCAGGTTAGCGCAGTACACAGAGAATGTCCTCTGTGTAAATTGTCAGGAGTTGAACACAACTCGTGTGTGTTGATCTGCAAAGACCAAGGTTGGGGTCGAGCCTGTAAAGGTGTTGGGATGTACTGGTTTGAAGGAGCATTTCCCAACACTGTCCTTGTACTCCAACAGTGAAGAAATCACCATTAGCTGTACCCCAGCTCAAATCAGGGCACCTGTGTTTAAGCGTTGGCAGTTTGAATGTAAATCCTGTGGCTGTTTATACCAATCTAAGAGCTTGCACTTTAAATACCAGTTTTACTTTAAGGTAAAGTTTTTGAAGGTTGTCAAAGAAAATTCTTGTAGTGACTTACAACCAGAATGCTCAGAACATGTTAAATACTGTCATAAGACAAATTTTTTTGCTTCGCTTAGACAAGCATCTCAGGTGTTTCCAGTGAGAAGGTTTACATTGGAAGAGTTTCCCTGCCTGCTTCCCTGGGTGTTCTTTCCCATCTGCAACTCTCTGCTTTACATGCCTTACTTCAGGCATTTCAGTACCTGTGGATGTGATGCAGCATTCCTGTGTTCTGCTTATGCTCGTTCATTAGCACCCAGGTTTGGGTTTGTAAGCTAGATTTAAGTCACTTCAGTTACTTAACTCTTTTCTGATACTATTTTTAATGTGAAGAAAAAAAAATCCATTGCTTAATTGCTGCACTGGAAAGACAACACTGACTTTGAAGTTTTCTGTAGTGTGTTTTGCTTTTTCTGCTCTGCACTGCATGGTTTGTAGTGAAATACAGCATTTGGCCCCTTAATTTTAAAAGAAATGGTGCTTTCAGTAGAGGTTAGTGCTAGATTGGCAGCAGTTGTTGGTGTGTGTTCTGACAATCTGTGTTTGTAAACTGGAGGATGAGGCAGTTTTACCACTTCTGGAGGCAATGCCTGGGGCCTTTTGAAAACTGATGTATGGTGGTGGTTTCTTCTCAGTTTATATTCATAAAGGTTGTTCCAGTGTCTGTGCTAATGAAAGTGAGATATTACTGTTTGACAGAAGTACAGTATAAAAAAGGAACAAGAAGAAAGTCTCCATGCAGTCCTTTCTTTCACTCTGCTATGATCTGCAGAACACGACCATAAGGGAGAAGCTGAGGGATCTGGAGGGGCTCAGCCTGAAGGCAAGGAGGCTCAGGGGTGACCTTCTTGCTCTCCACAACTCCCTGATGGGAGGGTAGAGTTAGGTGAGGGTTGGTCTCTTCTCCCTGGTGTCAAGGGACAGGACCAGAGGAAATGGCCTCAACCTGTGCCAGGTGAGGTTCTGGTTGGATACTGGGGAAAAATTTGGCCAGGCACTGGAACAGGCTGCCCAGGGAAGTGGTGGAGTGTGGGTGGGAAGTGTCCAAAAGGTGTGTGGATGTGGCACCTGGGAACAGGGGTGAACAGGGTGGTGCTGAAGAGGGTTAGTGGTTGGACTTGATGATCTTAGAGGGCTTTTCCAGCCTTAGTGATTATGTGATTATTTTGGGTTTCATGTTTACCTCTGCACTATAACCAGTTTCTGATATAAGAACACGTTTCTGTAGAGAAGTATATGTTCTTTTGTTACAACAATGAAATTTAAAGGTAGTTTTATAAACCTAACCACCACCCAACCCTGCCTAATGAATATTAAGAGCTTTGGTTGTATGACTGGTTTCTGCAGTCCCTGTCCTTGCGCAGGCCCATTGCTCTGAGCCCAGCACGAGCGTGTGCTGCAATGGCAAAGGGGGTTCAGCATAACCCAGCAGAACAAGGCCTGTGCTCAGTAGTGCCAGTTCATGCAGTCCTCCTTGCAGAGGCTTGCTCAGCTGTCCTCACTCGTCCTCCTCTTCTAATCAGAAGTTCACAAGACAAATGTCAACTTTCATTTTCTGCACCAGAGAAGGTCACCAAGTGTGGGAGGAAGCAGCAAAACATGAGCTCCGGAAATACTGAAGTCAGAAGTAAGGAAAAGGGTCTGGCAAAGGGTTTATTTAGGAAGTAAGGGCTTGCCAGAGGAGTGCCTTGGCCTATTTTAAAATGTCTATCATCACTCAAGCACTGATCGTGTACTGTAAAATGTGATGCGCCTTGTCTGCAAACCTCAGTTTGCAATGCTCAGTCTTGAATTCTTTCCAGATGTTTCTTCCATAGCATTACCTGTGTCTGTAGCAGTCAGAAAGGCATATTGGTCCTGGGAAGCAACAATTTTTGATTTCCTTACTCTGACACTTGGTTGCTGATTGTATTTTCAGTCTTATTAAAAATATGCCTTTATTCCATGTAAAATACACCTCATTTATTATCACAGTATTTTTACTCACTTATTAGGGCCAGCTTTTTTTATGACAGGTGAGTAAATTAATGCACATTGCCTCCATTTTCATCCTCAGCAAAGATATGCAAAGAAATTGTTTCCTTGGTTTATAATCTTTGTTATACCATTTTTATTTAAAAAAAAAAGAAAAAAAAAGAAACATGCTGCAAGTCCTGAAGCCAGCCTGTATAGTTCAGTTTTTGCAGTAGTGAAACAGTTGTGGTGTGGAGTTTCTAGCCTGAAATGATGCTGATGTGTAGCCCAGCCATCCCAGCACAAGCTGCAAGAAACACTGTTAGCAACATCCGAATTCCCTGTTTTCTTAGGAGAACCATGCAACCTGGTACAGGATGGGCTTTTTAATAAGGAGAAACATTCTGTGGGAGCACGAGAGCTTCTGACGTGCTCCTCTGTTTTATCCAAGCACCAAAGGAAACTTTTCCTGCTGCGGGTATCTGGGTGTTGCAGTAGGACTCCAACTCCAGGTTGGACAGGGCTTGGAGCATCCTGGGATAGTGGAAGGTGTCCCTGCCCATGGCAGGGGTTGAAACTAGATTATGTTTAGGGTCCCTTCCAAGCCAAACCATTCTAGGATTCCAAGACTGAAATATGCTATTTTCATAGTGCTAAGCTTTTTGCAAGTATTCCTCAGACCAAGGCAGTGAAAATACTCTGCAGGAGATGTTGAAGTTTTCAAAAGTGTTTTGTGTGACAGTTACAGAGAGACTGACAGACAAAACTTTTATCAAATGAACACAGCTAAACAAACAAACAAAAAAAAATCAAAATCAGGATTTTGCTCCTAGGCATTCTATATCCCTGCCACCAGACCTGATCCAGTGTAAATCACAGTGCTCAGACAGGGATTTATGTTTGGAGTCTGTGAAGCAGCTAAAGGGAGCAAAAACTATATGCATTCTTTGCATATTTTCAGTTTTCATATTCAGTTTTCTCCCTGCCCATGGATATTGCAAGCCAGTGCACATGTCCTTTCTGTCAGCAGGATGTGGGCAGTTGGGCTAGGGTTTGAAGGACAGGCCTTTCCTTGTGATGGTGAGGTGTGGAGGTCTTGCAGACAATCCTTGTGCTCTGAGAAGGATGCTTGTCTCCCTGCCGGGTGTCTTCTGGAGGCATCAGCTGCTGTTTCCGATGGAGAATCTCACAATTTGGCTTTATCCCACTGAATGATCCTCTCCATCTCTGGCATTAGAGTGCTGGAAGATGCATCACCAGGCGTGTTAGAGGGGTTATAAGTTACAGAGTCTGCTCCTGTTTTAGGTCATTTTACTCAGGATTACACTGAGTATCCCCTAAGCTGATCTCTGAAATTCTGGCAGGTGTCACAGCTTATGCTACCATGATCATGTGCTGGTCAGGAGGAAGGGTTAGAAGTCTGGTCCGTTGTGATTAACTGCTGTTATGTCTGGCAGATGTTACTTGTTCCATTAAAAAGAAAGTGTTTTGTTTTGTTTTTTGTTTTGTTTTGTTTTTCCCTCCCTCTTAGGTGGAACGTATTGGGTATTCAAGGAGCCTTACTTAGCCTCTTTGTGGAGCCAATTTACTTCTCTAGCATCATCTTGGGGAGTTTATATCATGGGGATCATCTATCCAGAGCCGTATACCAGAGGATAGCAGAGATAGAAGATCTACCACCTCTTTATACACTCAACAGACCTTTACTTAGTGGCAAGTATCTAATGGAGAAGGCCGTGCCGGTAACTAAGTCTGTTCCAGTAGCATTGTGATTTTGCAGTTCTCAAAACCTTGCAAACTGTGTGCTGTGAGTAAACTGCTTGCTGGTTGCAATAGAGAAGTTGTGGTTGAACCATAATACAGATACCCAGTCAGAAATACCACAGCAAGGACCTTTAAAAGCTGGAAAGAACTGGGGGATGAAACTTTGGATGAGTTTTCACACCATTCCTGTCGGGAGCATGCCCTAGGAAGATGTGAGGCAAGTTGAAGGCTTAGTGAAATCTCTTCCCACCTGTGGAATAGTGTCTTAGCACTCACTGTCACTTCTCTTGCATTGCAGATTTTTGTTGAGTGGTCCCTTGATTTATCAGTATGCCAAGATTGACACACTTGGTTCACAATTTCTAGATCAATAATCAACTCAAAATGGATGGAGATAACACCTCACCTGTCTTAAATTCTAAAATGGCTTGTTACAGTAATGCTCTGAAAGCTTTAAAACTGAAATACCATCCTCCCTCTCACTGTGTGCATTGCTTTGTTCTGTAGAGCTTAGCTTTTGGCATGTGTTTATTTTCCAGGGGAAGAAAAGCAGCTCATAATTTTAAAGCATGTTTAAAGTTTGACATGAATTTTTAAAATAGCTTTAGAGAGGGAGTGGGGAAAAGAGCACTGTGAACAATGAGTATTTCTTTAGGTAAGAAAGGTAATCAATAAGGATTCCCTGAATTAGGATGTATAAAAGTGTTAAATAACATATTTGTCCTTATATTAGCAAGTAAGTAACAGTTGCAACACTCTGTACCAAATATCTAATAGTTTTATGGGCATAGTAGCTGATGCATTGACTGTTTCTGCCTGATTTTGGGGAATTTTTATCAGTCTTTCAAAACAGCGGGTTTGCGGCAGGGTGAGAAGAGTTTTTGTTATCCTTTTCACAGCATAGAACAGTACCTTGTTTTCTTGAAAATCATCTTTCTGCCATGGTGCTGTCATCTATTTCCCATGAAATAGAACCATCTGTTTAAACAGTTGAGCCAGGACTTGCTGAGCAGCAGAGAGAGCTTGGAAATGTCCTCAGCTGTTGAGTTTTCACAAAAATACACATCTCAAAAACGTACAGAAAGGTTCTTTAGGAAGTTGGGCAGAGAACTTTGTTGATGTATTTTCTTTTACTGGTTCAGTCTTGAAAGCTGATTTTCTGACCTCTGCTGTTAGATTCAGCCAGGGCATTCATGTAGCTGCCCATGTGCTCTTGGACTCACATATTTTTCAGTGTGTTCTTACCTAGAACAAGTGCTGCAGAAATACCTGTCTCCTGTTCTGTGTTCTTTCTTGTACCACACACACCTCTGTGATTTATTTTCACCAGAGGGATGAACTAGAACAGAAATACCTGTCTTGTCCCACTGTCTTGCCTGTTTAGCTGAGAAAGTACTATAAAAACAGGTTTTCTTCCTCTAATAAAGTAAATTTTATGTCTGCTGGGGCACCTGCATTAAGTCAAAATTATTTTAACTTTGAGATACTGTTATGTACTGTTAAAAAATGTCTTTTATCATCTTTCTTTCTTTATAAGAGAGTTTTTAGTTACACCTTTTGCCAGCAAGTTGAATCACAGAATCATTAAGGTTGTAAAAGACCCCCAAGATCATTGAATCCAGCCATTAACCCAGCATTGCCCTGTTCACCACTAACACGTGTCCCCATATATTCAGTTCCAGTGGGGAACATGCATACCAGAGCAGCTGTTTTTCAGCTGGGATGCAGGAAATCTGTCTGTTGATAGAAAACTCCCTCCCTGTGCTGACTCTTGGAAGCCTTTTGGTTGCAGGAACCAGCTTTTCAGGGTGCCTTTAGGAGCCCAGCACTGAGGGCAGTTGAGCTCTCCCTGAGAGGTGGCCACCTCACTTGAAGAGAAAACAGGTTTGAATCTTGTAAATTTCTAGAATAATCTGAAAAGGGATTGATTTCTCAATCAGATAGGGTGAGGATGGTTGGATAAATCAGCCAACATCAAGTTGCCAGTCTGCAGGGTGACCTGCACAGGCTTTTTGGTGGAGCCACTGTGGGAGGTGGGCACGCAGGAGTTCACCTGTGCTGAAGCCCGAGTCAAGTACTGAGATCTTTGTGTTTAGAAATCAGTAACTCATCTTTCATTTGTTCATTCCTGGTTATGTTTTTTGAAATGATTTCAACTTTTTCCCATCCACAGCCTCCTTGAGTAAGGAGAGGTGTGGAATGTGCAAAAGTTTGTGCAAAGGAACTTCCTTTCTGCTAATTTAATTAATTAGGTGTTCCTCAGTGCTCTGTGAGATCCAGGCCATAAGCAGTGGTCATGACACTCAGTTTTCTATACCTCTGAGATATTCCTTCCTACATAAGTCTTATTTTTTGCAAGCTGAAGTGTCTTAGTCTCCTTTGTTGTTCCTTGCACAGAGACCCTTTCACATAAGGATCATTATGCAGGCCCATTTTTGTGCTAGTGAGACCAGGGCAGTACCTGATATTCAGGGTAAAGCAGCAATACTGCTTTATGTGTTGGTAGATCCTTCACTAATAATTCCTAACATTCATTTTGATTACTGTTGGTGATTGACCTGACCTTTTGGTAGAACTGAATATTAGAAACTAAAATCTCATTCCTGAATGCTAATACCGAGCTCCAAGTCCAGCACTCCTTGTGCAAGATTGCTTTGGGTTTTTTCCTAGTATGTGTTGCTTTATATTCATCTGTGAGGAATTTTAATCTACCTTTTTTATTGCCCAGACACCCAGTATGTGAGGTTTTTTCTGCTACATTTTGCACTTGCTCCTCTTATTGCCTTTTAAAAATAATTTAGTATCATCACCAATCCTACCTCAGTTTTTCTCCCTGCATACATCACCGGTCATCTCCAGCCCCGAGCTGGAGGCTCTCCAGCTGTGCTCACTCTTTCCAAGGAGACCATCTTTATCCAAGTGTTAATGAATTTGTTTTTAAGGTAGACAAAAATAAATCCTTCAGCAGGACTTCTGGTGATTTTTTTTTTTGGCTGTTCCCTTGATACCTCATCCTCCTGTTCACATTGGTATTTTTCAGCTTTCTCTGTCCTTTTTAATGAAGCTTGTTTTAGCTCTCTCCTCAAAGAACTGTCAAGCTTTATTATTTATATAAGCACTGGCACAAAAGAGCTGTGACCTTTCCTTTTGCTTATTGTATCCCTTTGTAATAATATTCAACAATAAGTTCTGAGCAATGTTCTCTAAACAGCTTTAGCTCTATTAGTTTTCAAAGGAGAATAAAATATTTGACTTTCTATCCTAACTTTCTTTTCTATCTCTAATCTCAGCATATTGTGCTATATTAATGTCTAGATTTTGAGGGGGAAGATATGACCCACCTAAAGTTTTATCAAATGCTTTGATTTTGAGATGACCTTTATTCCTTGTCCATGCTACCTGTGATCCACCATCAGGGACTCCTTTGCCATCTCTCTAGAGTTCTTGCATACAAATAAGCAGCTGAATGGGTTGTTATTAATTAAATCTATTTGAAATTCTAAATCTGGGTTGGTTTTGGTGTTTTTTTAAAAAATTAAATTAATTCATCAAAAACCAAGGAATGGAATTGTGTAATTGCAATGGAAATGTAGTGCATACTGGATGTTCAGCTTTCTCATCTTCATTTGATTTGCTTGTGGGACTGGTTGTGATATCACAAGTGTTTTTGAGTACTTGATGACCTCTGTCTCATCCCTGTACTTGCTTAATAGTGTATGGAATGAAAGCAAAGGTAATAGTATAGATGTCATTAAATGAAAGAAAAAAAAAGACAAAAAATTGTCATGTGGCATCAATTTCTTAGCACCCTTGCCTCAGTACTTTTGGTAAAATGAACTTCTGTTCCAATTCTCAATTTTTTCAGCTTATATTTTAAAAAAGTGGGGAATAGTAGGTTATTTTCTATTATTATTCACTTAATTATTTCTTATCAGTCATAGTGACAAGGTTGATCCAAACCAAGGGTAAAAATACAACAGCTTCAGTGTTATTTCGAAGTGTTTCCTTGTTTATTAAATGACGAATTGATAGGAAGCAAACTGAATTTTGCTGAGTTATTCAGACCTTGTAGGTCTTGCATACTCTCAGTGCTGGGCTCACAGGTGCCGTGAGACTGAGCCAGGTGAGCCAGTCCTGCTCCCGGGTGCCCAGCTTCATTGGATTGCTTTCCAGATATCAGCCAGAAATGCATCCTGCTGTGCTGCTTTTGTTCAATTTCCACAAATTGTCTAGATTTTATTAAGTGTAGGACCTGGCCTAACAGTCAAGTAGACTTGAAATAGGTTCTCAGTGAGAGCTGCCTTAAAGTAAAAGTGTGATTTTTATTTACTAGAAAGAACAAATTGCCCTGGTGCTTTGTTCTCTCCTGGTGAGGAGATGGAGACATCTTCGATAGAGTTTTGCCACCCCTGGAATGTCTGAGGAGTCACACGTGCATGGCAGCAGCTGCTGTGACCTTCATTATGTACAGTCCATCTTTGAGCACCGGGGTGTTGTGGGGAATAAATCCTGCCCTGGGCAGGCAGCCGGCCTCAGTTTGCACTTGGGTTGGATTGCGGTGGCTTTGCTTCTCCGTCCCTGGAGATAAAGCCATCGCTGGAAGGTGTCACATAATTTAACACCTGAGCAAAGTGTTTCGAGTCCTGTTTGGAGTCCTGTGGTTCCCCATCTCTGGGCTCAGTGTGCAACACTGGGCATGTAAAGCGGGGAGGCAGCTAGAACACAATGGATTTGTGCTGGAAGGCCCAAATGTCTGCCAGTTCTGGCTTTGTAGAGGGTGCTGAGGATGGGGCTCACTTTCATAGAATCCCAAAATGGTTTGTGTTGGAAGGGATTGTAAAGCCCATCTCATTCCACCCCCTGCTATGGGCAGGGACACCTTCCACTATCCCAGGTCACTCCAAGCCCCGTCCAGCCTGGCCATGAACACTCCAGGGTTCATAGTTTCACATCCATTTGGAAGTGAGATGAACCCTATGAACTCCTGCCACAGAGCTCTCCAAGATCGCCTCTGCCAAGGAGGCTGCTGGGAGGGACAGCAGTAGAGAACACTTTAGCCAGAATGAGAGTGAGTTGTCCATGGTGTTACCTCTGCAAGTCGGTGAGAAATCTGCAGGAGAATGCCCTCAAAATAAAAGATCTGCTTGTAACACTTTATTCCTCAACAAAAAACCAAAAGTCAAGCGTTTGTATTTATTATCATCATTAAACATCACTTTTCTTTCAGGTATCAGCAACGCAGAAGCCCGTCAGCCAGGGAAAGCCCCGAACTTCAGTGTGAACTGGACAGTAGGAGACTCTGGTTTGGAAATCATTAATGCTACAACTGGCAAGGATGAGATGGGCCGTGCATCACGCCTCTGTAAGCACGCGTTCTACAGCCGCTGGATGCGCATCCATGCCAAGGTACAGCTTCCACAGGGCCAGGTTTGCCACTTCTTAAGTCTTAGTGAAATACCTGGATGTGCTTTCTGTACTCAGAAGCCACTTTCTCAGCCTGTTTTAAGCCAAGCCGATGTTAGAGCCACAGAATCATTACGGCTGGAAAAGACCCTTAAGATCGTCAAGTCCAGCCATCGATGCAGCACCACCACCACGTTCACATTAAACCATGTCCTCTAGCACCACTTTCACACGTTTTTTGAAGACTTCCAGGGATGGTGACCTCACTACTTCCCTGGACAGCCTGTTCCAATGCTTTACAACCCTTTCAGTGAAATTTTTTTTCCTAGTATCTAATCTAAACCTTCCCTGGTGCAGCTTGAGGCCAGGTAGCTGCTGCTCCATGCAGTAATGGAAAAGAACAATGTGTTTGTTAACTTACTCTTTAATGTGATGATGTCCGGTCCAAAATGCATATTCCTTGGTTTATAGCTGAGTAAGCAAAGGATGCTGTCTCCTTTGAGCTTGCCTTTGCATTTTAATGTATTTGGAAGGATAATCCCATTTTCACTGCTGAAGTTTCACTCTTTACTCTCAGAAGGAAAGCTTCCAGGAGTATGTCTTTGGCTTTTTGGCCTCAACATTTTGTTTGATAGATCCTTACCTTGTTTTAATATTCGCTGTTTAAATAACTCAGTCACTCTGGTACTGTTTGGCTTAATAGGGTCTTGTCTCTCATCCCCACAGCTTTCCTCCAGCTTGCGCTCAAAGATCCTCAAGCCCAACCTGTACCACGACACCAAGCAAGGAGCCACTGAATATCAAACTGCTAAAGAGTGTTTGTTTAAAGCATTCCTGAAGGCAGGACTTGGAGCCTGGGTGGAGAAGCCCATAGAACAGGATCAGTTTTCTCTCACGGTCTAATTCACAAACTGCACATCACTTTGGAAAGGGAGTTGTTCTGGAAATTCCTGGTGTCCAGCATTGCTTTCTGGCATCTCCACAGCCGTCAAAACATCTTTCTGCTCTTTGGAGTTCGGTTTTTTTAAACTTCACAATAACTGTTTCTGTTTTGCCTAAGTATTGAAACTCAATGATGATCCGACACATAATTGTATATTTTGTTATAGGAAAGTAATTTCTGGTGTATTTCTAGAAATACTTTTACTGTAGAAAACTTGCAGTAAGGCTGTCCTTACTGTATACAATGACTCATTTTTTCTGGGTTAAAATAATTTCTTTTTTAATTCAATGTCATCAAGTGCATGAAGAAATTAATAGTTTGTCTAGGTTTTACACCACACTTTTAGGAAGTAGCTTAATTTTTTAAAAAGAAAATAGGTGACAAAGCTGATTCTAGCTCCTCTGTTAACTTGTTTTTCAACTGCAGATATTTTTAGCACATAGACCACAGAGCCAGAATGGAATCTGGACAGCTAGTTTTTTCCCAATTCCTTGCTCTTTAAAACCAGCTGCTGAAAATTTCATGTCTTTGATGTATGTATTTATTAGTCTGTGAGCCAGTTTCTAACATGCAGCTTTTTATTCTGTTTTTAAAAATACATTTACCTCCCATTTACACCCATTGTGAAGTCTTCATTTTTTTACCATTGTAAACTGGAAACAGCAAAATAATTATTTGTAAGTTAAGAAGTTTAGTCTATAACATGCAGAAGCCTGTTTAGAAGTAGGTGATTTGTATATCCCAGGAACTCATCCGAACACAATCTTAACTGTAACAGCAATGTGACAGCTTTAAAAAAATCTGCTCATTTTAAGGGCACCAAGCCCAAGTTGCCAAAACCAATCACTTTTTAGGTATTAATTGCTCTCCTCTGGAATCTCTTGTAACAGAGAAACCAGTTGTTAAAACTTACTTCCTGCGAGTTATATCTGCTTTCAGCCAGATTGCTGTGTCTGAGATTCCCTGGCCTTTGGGCTTTACATGTGCGATGGGCTTCATGAAGCTAATTAGGTAAGTTCCTCTCAAATGTGCGTCCATCTGTTTTGACTATGCCTTTAAAAATGTTTTTCCTGAAGGTGTGTACACTTCTGCTTTATGTAAAAATGTAAGGTGGGAGCGAGATACTGAGGTGTGCTTGATTAACTGCTGTGTAGAAGGAGCACCTCAGCCCCAGCACCTCTTGGGTCAGCAAGTCCTTGGGGTGTTGGAGACTGGTGTAAACCCACTTCTGGCCAATCATGAATGCTAAGGCATTTCTGCTCGAGTAGGAACCCATTCTCAGCTTCAAAACCTGATCAGACCCGAGAATCACTTGTGCATTTGTTGAAGTCTCTGGGTTCATGTCTTGGGAGGAAGACACTGAGGTGCAAACAGTACATTTGGGTGGTACTATGGGTAATAGCAAGCATTGCTCTGGGAAGGCAAGAGAGTCTGTGACCCAGGGGTCCCCCTCAGGAAACTGACGCTTCTAGAGGTTACTGCCTTTTCCAGATGCCAGGGGAAGAAGCTGCAATAGAAGGGCTGGGTTAAATCACCTTTGTGGTGGCTTCAGTCACCCTGTCAGCTTCTCATTAAAGCTGAGAGCACTCCCGTGGCCTCTGCAGGCCCAATAAAGGCTCTTGGAGTCATCATCTAACTGAGAGGTTGGTAGGTAGACTGACCTCTTCCAAAACAGGAAGGAATTCAGTTGTATGTGGTCAGATTTTGCAAGCACTGGGACACCAGCCTTTGGGATTGACTTTGTCTTGGTCACATTGCAGAAGTTCTGTTTGGGGCTGTAGCTGAGTGTGGGGACATGTTCCTGCAGGGCTGAGGAAAAGGTGGTCACGCCTTGTGTTTCCTTGGAGTCATTGCTGCTCTTAGGTGAAACACACATTTTTAAGGGACTCATTCAAAAGTTGGTGTCTCTCTGAATTTTTTTGAGGACTAGGAAAGTAGTAGCTCAAACTATTTTTTTTATGAAGTCAAAAATCTGAACAAAATATTTAAGTAGTATTATAGACATAGTTTTTTAGCTGTTGAAATGAACTATTAACATTAAACTGTAAAGGAAATACGTTCCATGCCAAAATCTTTTGACGAAGGAGTGGTGTCAGGTTATTTATGAGGAATGAGTTCTCTTGTTGGTGATTCTGGGATTTTAAAAAGAAGTTTTTCAGGGTTGTGTGCAATCCATATCTGTCTTCTGGGAGTCAGTAAAATACTGCTTGGCTTCCTTCAGTCTGTTCCTTTTTGTGCAGTTCGCACGTGGAAGGAAGCAGGGAGAGTTCCCTGGAAATCACTGTCACTGAGCAAGGAGGGATAGCGATGTTTATAATCTCAAGTGACTGCAAAAGATAAGACAACTCAGCCTCTGGCAGCTGCCTAATTTTGTAGGGGACCAGCTTTTGGAGGCCGAGGGCTCTGGAAAGCCTGGGCTGTGTGGCTGGGAGCTGGCCTGCACAGGGAAATTGTACTGACGCTCTGGGAGCTGCTTCCATTATTTTACTTACTTTTTCCCTTATATTTGATTGAATATTTATATAATTATTTTGATTGAATATTTATATAATTATAATTGAGTGTTTGTCTCAGGATATTCAAAGGACTTAGAGTAACAACTTTAATGTTGATGAATACTTGAAATTGAATTTAAGGTGTTTTTTCCTCCAGATGGCAGTCTGGCTTGTAATAAAGTTTTGTAGGTTAGGTAAATAGATAATTTTAAATATAGATGTTTTAAAGATATATATACATATATATATATATATATATATATGTTCTGCAGGATCGTTTTAAGAAAATCTGGGCCTAAAGGTTAACACTTGAAATCTTGCTTATGGCTGTACTCAGGACCCGGTAATAACTGTAGATTATTCTTACTGATTGTGTGAGTATATTGTGTAGGAGCTTGTTGGCAGCGGGAATGTCCAGCTGGCTCTCCCCCTGGAACAGCTGGTGATGGCTACAGGGATTCTGCTGTCTTAGGGGTTTACAACAGTGGGGTTTCTGTACAGCTGGCAATTCTCACTTTCTCCTTGTCTTGGAGAAATCTTTTCATGACTGGTTACTGCACAGGCAGCTCTGGAGTAGAAGGTTTTTGTATGTTGTTCCTCTAAATCTAAAAGAACTAGCAGCTGAGAGGCTCAGGATCATGGAACTTGTGTTGCATTTCATCAGTCCAGTTTTGGAGACAGGCTGGGAGAGCTGGGGCTGTTCACCAAAAGAAGAGAAGGGTCTGGGGAGACCTTAGAGCCCCTTCCAGTGCCTAGAGGGGCTCCAAGAGAGCTGGAGAGCACCTGGAGTGACAGGACAAGAGGCATGGCTAGAGGTTAGATTTTGACTGGATATTGGGAAGAAATTTTTCCCTGTGAGGCTGGTGAGGCCCTGGCACAGGTTGCCCAGAGAAGCTGTGGCTGCCCCTGGATCCCTGGAAGTGTCCAAGGTCAGTTGGACGGGCCTTGGAGCAACCTGGGAGATGTCCCTGCCCATGGCAGGGGGGTGGAACTGGATAAGCTTTAAGGTCCTTCCAACCCAAACCATTCCATGATTTTGTGATGTCCAAGAGTGCATCTAGCCAAGGGAAACCCCATAACTCACTGTGCTCTCTGTGCAAATGTGCACGAGTTAAAGCTGTTGGTTCACAGAGTGTTTGGGAGCGTGAGGCAGAGCCTGTGTCATGGAGTAGTGCTGCCTTTACAAACCAAGCTGTGGTTTTAAAAAATAACCAGCCAGGGATTGAGAATCTGTTCTAAGAATTGCTTAGTCATGGTCACCTCATAGTTAAAATTTTGGGTTTTTTAAATATCAGGGTTTTCAAAATAGTTTTGTTTCCATTCCTTAACTTAACATTTGGAAGGCTCATGCTTGCAAAGAAGCTGCACTTTGAATTCTTTGCAATTTCATCATCATTAACTGTCCACTGTGAAAATTATCCCAAAGTTTACTGAAAAGGAAGGAGAGTTGCAATTCAGGTATAGAGTCAGGACAAAAATGTCTCATGTTATTTAAAACCTAAAACCCCACAGAAATAAAATGTATAAAATATAACTATTCTGTCTCAGAATCGCTGTGTGGTTTTTGTTGAGTTTCTTTATCCTTTGATTTATTTATTTTCTAATACCAAGTGCTTTCGGTTGAGCTTAAATGTTTCCATCTTCACTTTGTGTGCTCCTGTTGGGAGAGGCGGTAATGTTTATCCTGGGGCTAGAGTTAGCAGAGACACAAGGGTTTTTGATAAGAACACAAGGGGGGATTTTAGAAGGGATGCTGAAATTCGTGCCACAGGGCTGGAAAGGGGAAGTTTCCTGGGCTTGGTCCCTGTCCTGCTGGTGACTCAGTGGGATGGATGTGCTCCAGCTCTTGCTGAGTCTGCATCTGATGGAAGCAAGAGGAAAAGAGAGAAATGGAAATTGCTGCTTTCTCTGGTTTCTAACGTAGAAATGATGGCATGGGATGGGGATTTTACTGGAGAGGCCCTTGGGCTGCAGGCACAGGGAGCATGGACCAAAGAATTGCCTACCTGGCAGCAGCTGCTCCCAGCCACTGCTTTTCCCAGAAATGTCACAGCTCAGCTCAGATGTACCAGCTATATGTGTACATCTGAGGCTTTTGAGGTTCCTTGGGCTTGCTGCTCTTCCTTTATGCAAACAACTGGTCCTGGAGTATTTGCAGCAATTTTGGGTTGATTCCCCATGGGAGGAAGTTGTGTGGGTCTCTGGGCAGGCAGGCTTGGTGTTTGGAGCTGCAGGATGGGGGGGGGGGTTCAGCCCTAGGCAGGTGTTTGTCCCTGGGGGGATATACTCTGGCAGTTTTCCCTCAGTGCATCCACTGGCATCGTGTGCTTGAGCCCATGCAGTGCTTCCAATAAAACTGCTGCTTCTGTAGTTTCTGTCTAGCTGGGAATGACGCAAACCAGTCATCGGGGGAGCTGCAGGAACTGAGCTGGGGCTGGAATCCTGGACCTGGCAGGGCTGTGGGGAGCAGGGAGGGCACGAGTTCCTTCTTGGATCATGTCAATGTATCATGTTTTTCAGAACCTTTCAGCCAAAGGCCTGTCCCATAACCCATTAATAAAGGGGCAGTTAATTGCACCAACAGCACTTGTGTTTGCAGGAATGAGTTTTGTGGTTAGTTGTGTTTTGTTTTCTTCAGTCATTCCAGGATAGAGGAATTGAGAGCCATGTTTGCAGCCGGCCTCGGCAGATGGAACAGTTTAAGTAATACCTGTTCTCTGGAGGGAAAGATCCACAGTCGGTGTCACTGCAGTGTTTTTACATTTTTAATATCTTCATCACTATCATACCAATATCATTTTTGTTGCAGTCTGGCTGAGACGTCCTCAAGAAGTTTAAGATCCAATGTGTGTGTGTGTGTGAATATGTATTTATACATATGTATGTAGAATATTGCTGTATATTATTTGCATTAAACAGTTACTCTTCCCCAGTCCCCCTGTGTGATAGTGCAAATACATTGGCTTTACCTGCCTGGTGTAAGGTTATTAAAGAGCACTCTCACATACTGTCCTTGACACTTTCTCCATTCATAACCCCAGATTGAAGAGGAGACCTCGTTATACCTCTGGTTTGTCACTTTCCTTCCAGCACTCTTGTCCCTCTCTCGGTGTCACCAAGCACAACCCCTTGGTCGATTATTCTAAGCAATGACTGTTTTGCATACTACCTTGCTTTGTGTTTTAAGTAATGTTTGTACAGAGATTTCAAAATATAAAGAGCTATATCATTGCTAAGTTTCATTATTATGTTTTTCATATCAGTGTTGCTAGTGACAGCAAAACAGTAAGTGAAACGTCACAAAATACTGTGCGTGTCCTTAAGGTGGTGGTTTTGGTTACATCCTGAAGAGCTGGTAAGAGCATGGTGTACATGGGAAAGGGGAGGGCAAGTGACAGGTCTGTGACTCCAGTGTAGACCCATGGCCTGTGTCAGGGTCTGAGAAGGTCTATGCCACCTCTGGTGTGTTTTAAAACTGGCATTTTGCACTTAAATCCCAAGTGGGATCCCCAAAACCTGTAGGTGGTCACCAGGGTTATCATCCCAGCACGTGTCTGCCGTCGGGTTTGGATCCTGCCCGTGGTGGTAGCCCTGAGCTGCTGCTGTGGGAGCTGGTGAGCTCCGTGGGGTGCCAGCACTGCCACTCCCCCAGGAGGGGACCCAGCCTCTCGGTGCTGGGACAGCAGGAGCCCAAACACGTGATGGCCACCTTTAACCATCACCTGTCCCAACAAAGCAGGAAGGTCTGGTCCAAGTGTTCTGCTCTTGCATCCTGCTCAAAGGATGCCTCTGGAGAATCCTGGTCTCAGCTGATCAGTCAGAAATGCCAGCTCAGATCCAGGGCTGCAGCACTGGCTGAGGAAGGGCGGGGAGCCACTGACACATGGCCCCTCTGGATCTGGCCCCCTGGAAGCAGGTGCACCAACTGACCCTGCACAGAAGAAATCCATCTTAAAAAGGCGTCAGATCCAAGACAGTTCTGCTCCACAGCCTGCTTTTTGTGGGACTGTCATGGATAGTAGCCTTCAGCCTGGCATTTGTTGTCCCCATCATCTGGCTTATCATACCAATTTCTGATTGGGAGGAGGAGTAAGATGGGAGATGCCTGCATGGGTGATGCACCTGTTTTGGGAAGACCCCTTGTAAGCTCCAATGATCCTTGGGGGTCCCTTCCAACTTGGAATATTCTGTGATTCTGTGACCTTTCCTAGGAACAAAAGAGAAAGCAAAGACCAGGAATGTACAAAAGGAAACTCTATCAGTGTGAAAGTGGTTTCTGGCTTGATGGGTTTAGGTTGGACTCGATGACTTCAGAGGGTCTTTTCCAACCTAACTGAGTCTGTGGTGCTGTCACGAAGCACTTGCACAACCACGTTTGGAGGACGCCAGATAAGGGGCACCAGTCCCAAGAGCAGCTCCTGGCTAAGGCATGTTTCCCCCAGCCTGGTGGCACGGGGTTTTGTCCAGCCAGGTAACAACCCCACCAGGATTCATTGCACCAGATTCAGTGGTAGGTGCTTGGTAGAGGGCAGTGATCTCCAGAGGCAGCAAAGGAAGGGTGGTGGTGGCAGGGGCGGGAAGGGCAGGTGCAGAAGCTCTCCCCCTACACGTGAAGCTGTGTTTACTCAATTTACTTCGCTTGGTAATCTGTAACGTGGCAAATGGGGAGGTTATAGGAGACCTGAGCAGTGTATTTTTGGAAGCACTGGCCTATGGGTACAGTGGTAAGTTTTAATGGATTTTTTTTTTTCATTCTCTCATCTCTATCACAACCTCATGGAAAAGCTGGGCTCTGAATTTCAGTTCAAGCCTTTGCAAATGGCCAGAACCACTGCAGTTTGCCCCTGCCACAGTGGGAACACAGAGGTGTGACCTGATGGTGCTGCTGATGATTTGGCTCTTCCCACTGAGAGATCAGCCCAGATATGAGTACTTTAGCCACTGAAAATGTCAATTATCTCCCTCCCAGAGCCTGCACTGAAGTGGGGTCTGTAAACCAGCAGATTTGCATATCAGGCAAAATCCAGTCTTTATGAGGACATGGCCATCTGCCTGAAGTGATGGCCCAGCTAATGCCTATGCTGAGTTGTTCAAATAAAGACAGTGCTCTGTAACAACATTAAACAGGCAACTATTTTAGTTGCCATGTAGGAATGGTTGCATGCTTTTGGAAAACAAACCAAAACAGTCCCAGGCACGAGAGGCATCATCCCAAGCTTGGCAAGTGTGCCAGCATTTGAAGCAGACAGCTTGGCAGCATTACTGCTGCCACAGCCACTGGGACTTCTGCCACGGGGGCAAACAGCCTTTGGAGCAGTTCTTTGAACCTCAAACCAGTAAGGTGGGAACCTATGAGCTGACCCCAGAAGGGATCCAAGGGATGCCAATAAGAGGTAAATGCTTTGAGGGAGGCTATGCCTACAGGAATCAAACTACAGGGATGACCCGTCACACTCTTTGGGACAGAGGACAGCAGAGGTTAAGGTCTGCTGCTGCACAGGCACCTCTCACTTCACTGAGGCCTCTATTCACATGGCCCCACACCGCTAAGCCTTCCCAGAACCCAGCAGGGTTGTGCTCCTTCTCTTTTTGCAGAAAAAAAGAGAAGATATTCATCCCCTTCTCTTCAATGGCTTATGTACATGGCTGGAAATAGTTAAATCTCTCATGAGCTACAGAGTGGTGAACCTCAAGAAACATTCTCCTTCTTCAATGGCTGTGCAGTCAGCCAGGGTGCCAACAGCTTTTTAAGGTAAATGTGCTTTTTCCATGGCTGTATCAAACGCTGCAATGGAAATCATGGGAATCTTCTGGTGGGGGTCACTTCTGGATGTTTGTATCACACAACAGAAGATGAAGCATCCAAAAAAAGTGGGTTTCAGCAGCAGGCCTGTGTGAGAGCAGGAGTGGGCTTCTGCAGCACAGGGAGGGGGGGAGCTTGAACCACTTGGCCAGGACCGTGGCAAGACAAATGTTGTTTGTGTTACAAAGCAGACCCTGATGAGAGGGACCAATCTGATTTTTATCTATGCCTCAACATACGTTACGAGTCCATTCCCTGACATGGGGTGAAAAATTACTATGGGGGCTGTGCTGAAAGCCCTAACACGTGCCATGTGTAACGGAGGCAGGAAATGCAGGGGAGCCCTGTCCTGGGGAGGCTTCGCCGGACAGCCGAGCCGGGCCGAGGCAGCTTCCGCGCCTGGCCTGGAGGCGACCCCCCGCCCCACGGGGCCTTGCCGGCCGGGCAGAGCCCGGGATGCCCGGGAAGCGGCGCTGTGGCAGGAGCCGGAGCACAGACGCGGCGGGGCTGCACCTCACCCCGCCCGCTTCGCTTTCTTGGTGAGCAGGGACTGCTTGGGGCTTCGGCTCCCTGCAGCGCTGCCTCTTCCCTGCCTTCCCCGTCTGCCTTCCCCGTCTGCCTTCCCCGTCTGCCTTCCCCGTCTGCCTTCCCCGTGTCACCGAGCAGCCCGTCGCTAGGGTGCCCTCTTCTTCGAGGCCGGAGGAGCCGACAGCAGCCCTTAGCCGCCCCTCTGGATGAGCCCGCCGCCGGCCGCTCCTTGCGCTGCGCCGCCGGGAGAGAGGANCCCCTGCCACAGTGGGAACACAGAGGTGTGACCTGATGGTGCTGCTGATGATTTGGCTCTTCCCACTGAGAGATCAGCCCAGATATGAGTACTTTAGCCACTGAAAATGTCAATTATCTCCCTCCCAGAGCCTGCACTGAAGTGGGGTCTGTAAACCAGCAGATTTGCATATCAGGCAAAATCCAGTCTTTATGAGGACATGGCCATCTGCCTGAAGTGATGGCCCAGCTAATGCCTATGCTGAGTTGTTCAAATAAAGACAGTGCTCTGTAACAACATTAAACAGGCAACTATTTTAGTTGCCATGTAGGAATGGTTGCATGCTTTTGGAAAACAAACCAAAACAGTCCCAGGCACGAGAGGCATCATCCCAAGCTTGGCAAGTGTGCCAGCATTTGAAGCAGACAGCTTGGCAGCATTACTGCTGCCACAGCCACTGGGACTTCTGCCACGGGGGCAAACAGCCTTTGGAGCAGTTCTTTGAACCTCAAACCAGTAAGGTGGGAACCTATGAGCTGACCCCAGAAGGGATCCAAGGGATGCCAATAAGAGGTAAATGCTTTGAGGGAGGCTATGCCTACAGGAATCAAACTACAGGGATGACCCGTCACACTCTTTGGGACAGAGGACAGCAGAGGTTAAGGTCTGCTGCTGCACAGGCACCTCTCACTTCACTGAGGCCTCTATTCACATGGCCCCACACCGCTAAGCCTTCCCAGAACCCAGCAGGGTTGTGCTCCTTCTCTTTTTGCAGAAAAAAAGAGAAGATATTCATCCCCTTCTCTTCAATGGCTTATGTACATGGCTGGAAATAGTTAAATCTCTCATGAGCTACAGAGTGGTGAACCTCAAGAAACATTCTCCTTCTTCAATGGCTGTGCAGTCAGCCAGGGTGCCAACAGCTTTTTAAGGTAAATGTGCTTTTTCCATGGCTGTATCAAACGCTGCAATGGAAATCATGGGAATCTTCTGGTGGGGGTCACTTCTGGATGTTTGTATCACACAACAGAAGATGAAGCATCCAAAAAAAGTGGGTTTCAGCAGCAGGCCTGTGTGAGAGCAGGAGTGGGCTTCTGCAGCACAGGGAGGGGGGGAGCTTGAACCACTTGGCCAGGACCGTGGCAAGACAAATGTTGTTTGTGTTACAAAGCAGACCCTGATGAGAGGGACCAATCTGATTTTTATCTATGCCTCAACATACGTTACGAGTCCATTCCCTGACATGGGGTGAAAAATTACTATGGGGGCTGTGCTGAAAGCCCTAACACGTGCCATGTGTAACGGAGGCAGGAAATGCAGGGGAGCCCTGTCCTGGGGAGGCTTCGCCGGACAGCCGAGCCGGGCCGAGGAAGCTTCCGCGCCTGGCCTGGAGGCGACCCCCCGCCCCACGGGGCNTCTGCCTTCCCCGTCTGCCTTCCCCGTCTGCCTTCCCCGTCTGCCTTCCCCGTCTGCCTTCCCCGTCTGCCTTCCCCGTCTGCCTTCCCCGTCTGCCTTCCCCGTCTGCCTTCCCCGTCTGCCTTCCCCGTCTGCCTTCCCCGTCTGCCTTCCCCGTCTGCCTTCCCCGTCTGCCTTCCCCGTCTGCCTTCCCCGTCTGCCTTCCCCGTCTGCCTTCCCCGTCTGCCTTCCCCGTCTGCCTTCCCCGTGTCACCGAGCAGCCCGTCGCTAGGGTGCCCTCTTCTTCGAGGCCGGAGGAGCCGACAGCAGCCCTTAGCCGCCCCTCTGGATGAGCCCGCCGCCGGCCGCTCCTTGCGCTGCGCCGCCGGGAGAGAGGAGCCGCTGGCCCTGGCTCGGAGCCGCCGGGAGAGAGGAGCTGCCGG
>VZTE01003403.1:64082-91176 GCA_013397775.1 Eulacestoma nigropectus
GCTCGGAGCCGCCGGGAGAGAGAGGCCGCCGGCCCTGGCTCGGAGCCGCTCCGAGCCCTGCGGCACCGGGGCTGCCGCGTGCCTCGAGCAGCCGCCAGCGGGGCCCCCCGGATTCTGGTGGGGACGTTCTGTCTTTTTTGCCCTTTCTCCGTTTCTTTCTTTTCTATCCCGTCTTCGGCAGGGACATTTATCAATAAAACAGTTCTCAGATACAATACTGCCGCGTTTGCGCTTTATTTTCGCCCGAGAAATCTATCAAGAAGAATCCTCCTCGATTTCTCTTACAGCAGGACAAGGACACCTGATGAAAAGATCATGATGATCTTAGCAGCCTCTATTCCTTCATCATCTAAACAAAGCCACCCACTCCCACCTTACTCGCAGGTCCAGAGTGAGAAACAGAAGGCGAGTGCTGCTCCGCAACAGTGAAACATTGTTCTCTTGTCAACACTGGTTTGGTCTCAAATCTGCAAAGCAGCACTGTGCTAGCTGTTGTGAAAAAAAATAAACTCTGTCCCAGACAAACCCAGCGCAACTTCCACCTCCAAGCGTGTTCCAGTGCTTGGCCACCCTCTTGGTGAGGAACTTGTCCCCCAGTTTGGATGTACATCCGGAATTGCAGCATTTTAAGAGCAGAATCCAGCATTTGTCCGTGTTAGATTTCATTTGGTTGGTGATTTCCCAAGTGCACTAATCCATCAGGATCTCTCTGTAATGGTCTCTCCACCCCCAGGGGAATTAATGGTTCCATCTAATCCATTATCATTGGCCCATTGGCACGAACATTGAGCCTGGGGAGCACCACTAGGGGATAGGCTGCCAGCTGAACGGTACCTGAACTTCCTGGAGCTGTTTTCAGTCTGTTGTATGATAGTCCCAGTTAACAGCTGGGAAGCTGAAATTATCTATAAAGCTAAGGATCCAGAGATTTCCCTTAATTACCTATGGAATAATACAGCGGTGCTCTTTTGATTGATCCTGCCAACTTATGAGGAAAAGTTACTTTCCTCCGTTGACAAAGGTGAATCCTGTTGGGCACACACAGGCCTGGTGTTGTACAGACCACCCCATGGGCCAAACCCACAAAATTTTAGCAGTGACACCATTCTCAGATCCAGATACGGATAAACTGCTTCCACCTGTTTCTTTTGATGTCATTCTCTACAACTGGGAGGATAGAAGGGAATAGCACCTCTCCTGCTAAAGCCTTCAACAATCTCCCCATAGCCCTGACAACTCTTTGATCACCCTTGGACTTCTCATTGTGACTTTGTTGGTACACACAGAAAAGCAACAGCAAATAATAATCCCAAGGCCCTACGAGGCTGTGGATGTTTCCTGGTAATGTCTTATCCTGAGACCCAAGGAGGCAGAAAAATTCCCTAAAAGGAGAGTTTGGGCAACAGATTGGGCCCTTTGTTCCCTACAAAGGCCATTTTTTTTTTTGTTTATTTCATGGCGATTGTTATTAATTACATGAATGTACAGGGGCCGCGTGTTGACAAGTACACCTGTGACAAATCTCTGGAATGCCTGGATGGTCTTCAAGCCACCCTTTTCCAAGATAGCTGCTGTTGTCAGGTAGAATTGCATTTAAAAATCCAGTTTTTACAGTTTGCTAACTGCGTACCTGCTGTTTTGCAGGAAGGAAGGATTCTCTTCTGCCTGTAGCTGGATGTGATTTACATTAAAACCAAATGGACTTCAGCTAGTGACAGCTAGTTTCATACTCATGAAAGGGATTTCTGATTTTACTTACATGGGGTTTCTTGTAAGACTGCACATGACACCTTTTGTAGGGTTATGGCTTCAGTTTAAAATAAAATTTACGAATATTTATTTTCTGTAGTCTGCCTGTTTCACAAGCATGTTACTCAGGGATCTAATTCTCTTAGTATATAGATCTGCACAGGTTTTAAGTTTGAAAAGGATTTGTTCCCTTGTTTCAACGGTAATTTCCCTACAATTTAAGCTATTTTTGAATAAAATCTTGGAGATGGTGTTTATTTTTTTTTCCTTCTTTTCCCCTTCCACCCCTCCTCATTTTACCTGTCTAGTAACTTTCAAAGCGAGTGATGTTTATTTTGGTAATTCACTTTGGCTAACATAAAAGGGGTAACAGAATGTTTCAGTGACTCGCGTGTGCCTCTCATTTCAAATTATAGGCTTTTGCCTCCACCGTGTGGCAGTTCTTCAGAACTGACTTGAAGTGCTTTTGCCTAGAAGAAGAAAAAAAGGACAAAGATGAGTTTACTAAGTAGGTTAATTCAGCGGTAATTCAGACTTCTAAATATTGCTACAGTGAGGTAGTTCTTAAACTTCATTTAAAATCTTACCAGTGTTCACTCATCTCCATTTTGAGATGGGTACATTGACCAAATGATATTTCAGCAGAATATACCATAATATTTTTTTTTTTTTGTATAAACATAATTACCTATTTTCTGATAGTCTGTGTACATGTGTAAAAATACAACACTTGCATCAGTTTCCTTTAATTCACAGATGAGCCTGCAAAAATGTGCTGCTTAACTATATTTAGGAACATTAGGCTGCTCAGTTATTAACTGAGGGGAAACAAAATCAGCTGGCCCACAAGCAATTTGGATTTGGGAGCTGTTTTATTGAATTTCAGACTGCAGGTGAGAAGGCTCAGGAATAAACATTTTAGATTAAAAACTTTGTAAAATGCTTTTTGCCTTTATTAAGGAATGCTTTGACTCAGGTGTGTTGTTGAGTAATGGGTATGAGCTGTGCTTCTACCAACAAAGTGATGTTTTCCACAAGTAAAACTCGTGTTGAAATCAGGAGCATGGCTGAGAAACTGTAAATTCTGGTGTCCTGTATGTCAACACGTCTTGGTTTCTCAAGTTTGTCAGCTTTGTAAGTGGACTTTCAGCTTCAATAAAAAATTTATTGCTGATGTATTCAGATGCAGTTAAAGTGACCCCAAAATTCTGAGCTCTGTGATCTCTGCAGATGAACTGTAGGTTTTGTTCATTACAGTTCTTTGCCTGAAGGTGGAGTCTCTCTTCTGCTTAGAAACAGCAGGAGAGTGAGAAATTGTTCTTAACAGCCTTTGTTTTATGGTTTCAATTGTTTATTGCATCAGGGTTTGGTGTAGTTTACTGCAGAAATCTGTTTACAAACGTATCATTCGTTGTGAGGATGAACTGATTTTTTAGTATGAAAAGTTGAGAACTTTTCAGTATTTTTTTCTTTTCTATTGTGTATCTCAGCCACCTAATTTTTGGGTGCTGATAAGTAAAATGGTGGTGTTCTTTTGCCAAAACTCCTGTTTCCTCCTGGCAACTAAACGTATGGCTGGCTTGAAAGAATTGGAGTTACAAAGTTGTCTGTAATGACAAAAAAACCACTGTAAAATGATTTTTTAAGCTGTTTAGATCTTTTAATATATTAATAACTATCTTATTAATTCAACTAGAGCCAGTTTTGTCTCCTGCTCAAAAATGCTCATCAATCCAGACCGTAATAGAAGTCAGCTCTTGCAAGAGCATCTTTCTAAAAATTAATCTCATGGACACGAGCATAATGAAGAATTTAAAATGGACTTTTAATTATGTTGTTATGGAGACAGCTAGCCTAATAGACACACAATGATTAACTGCAATATGGGTGTTTTAGTGGAGTGGGTGACAGTTACCACTGTCCCTTCAGCTATAGATGGTCAAATTTAGATGTTGCTGGACATCTTCCTAGCCGAGCCTTGAAATGTTTGGGTTTTTTTCCAGATCTAAGTAGAGTTGCCACTGGGAAAGGTCCTGAAAGGTAAAGAATCATAAATTATGCCAAGCTGGAAGGGACACGTAAGGATCATAGGATCATAGCGTCCAACTCCTGTCACTACAACTATGGCACTGGTACCTATTTTACTACTAGTTGTACTGCAGTGCTGGCAGCTGGCATTCTGACCCCTGGGAGACAAAACCAAGTTTATTTAAGTGAATTAAAGCTGCAGTAGCATATCAGGTTGTGATGCAGGAGCAGCTGCATAGATGCTTTATTTCTAGAAGGCTTTTGTGACATCTGGCTCGAGATGGGCATTTAATGAACCTTGAGAAATGTTGTGTGTGTGTGTGTGAGACAGAGTCAGAGAGTCATCGGTGCAGTAAACAGTGTGACAAAGACCAGGTCAAGTACAGTTAATCCAAAATGAAGAGTAAAATCTGTAAGGCATCGGGAATAGTCTGAAAAAGTGATTGGGAAACCTTTAGCATACAAATATCACCAAACTGCTGTAAAATGCAGCAAGTATTGGAAGCTTGTGTTCTGCTGTATCTTCTGCCATCTGAGACGTGTTTGAAAAGTTTATGTCCTGGTTTGAAGAACAAAATGTCTGCTGAGGAAGGTGGGAACCTTCCTGGAATGGAAAAGAAGACCCCCTCCCTCCAAATGGTTATAACTCCAAAAATTACGAGGCTTCCAGGCAAAAATGAAGGAAAAGGAATAACGGTTCTTTACTAGGATATATACACGTGTATAATATGGAACACAGAACAGAACAAACAGCAACACAATAACAGAAGCTTCCCACCGGCCAAGCACAGTGTCTTTTCAGATGAAGAAATTCACTGAGAGACCTAACCCACGACAGTTTGAAACTCTGACTTAAATTTAGCTTTGACATACAGCAACGAGGCACTTATCTCTGAACCTTGACACCTCGCATGGAAAAAATGAGGTCGCATAAATTTATTTGCTTTCAGCCTTATCACTGCATATGAAAGAGAAAGAAATGGCTTAAGAACATTTTCTCAGTATTCTTCCAGTGCCCTTTTTTAGTGCAATTACAGTAGCATGATCAAAGTTGCCCCCTCTGTTTCTGCAAGAGCTGCCACCTCTGCCCTAAGGTGGAAGCTCATGGAACACGGTTGACAGAGCAGTGCTGTGAATGCCTGTGTGAAAGAAATGCTTGGGGTTTTCTCCAGCCAGCCTGGTTTTGCTTGGCATTCTGAGCCAGGTGTTTGTTTGCTGGATGAAGGAGTTATTTTTAACACGTAGAAGTGCTTTTGTGGCTGTCGTGCTCTGACCACCTGGAATTGCTGACATTTGAGTCCCAGTAGGATGGACTTGGAACAACAGTGCCTGTAGTTTGTATGAACTCTCTGGGCTGGAAAAAAGGAGCTCTGCAGGGATTTGATTCCACAATCTCTATGTTAGGTTCTGTTTGGTTTTTATGTTTCCTCTCAAAAATTTTTTATTAAAAACCCAAGGAACACTACCATAAAAGTTAACCAGTAGAAAACAGTTATTCTTAAAAAATTAGGGAAACTCTGATCACAAAACGTATTTTTTTGCATATATAGTCTACACTTTTTGGGTAGGGACTAATGATTGACCAGATCATTTGATATGAACTGCATGTGAGGAATATTTTTTGTTCTCTGATGTCACTAAGAGCCAAAAAACCATTATCCTTCAACTATAAGTCTAATTGTTCTTTTCTGAAGCCTTACAGTATTTTATTTCATATTCTGTGGGTTTAATTTTCTCAAACTTTGGTCTCCTAAACTCAGCGAGAATCTTAAAATTGCTATCTCCAGCTATGCAATGACAGGACTAAAATAGCTGGTGAGTTTGACAGTGTGTTAAATGAATTGTGTTTAATAATAGCCTCATAGAAACAAATGTACTAATCACATCAAAGAAAATTCAGTAAAAGCAGGGTGAAGTTTCATGCAGCTCAAACTTTACATTCACATAAAATTTTTTGGAGAGGTTGTGGGTTTTGTTGGTTTCTTTGGCTTTTTGGGTTTGTGTTTGGGGGTTTTTTTTGTTGTTGATGTTGGTTTGGTTTTTTTTTTTTTTTTCAGCATCCCAGCACTGTTAGAACTAATGGTATAGGCTTTTTTTGTGTCCAGTAATACAAGGGGAGCATAAAACTTAGAAATTGTTGTGGCTCACTGCAGGAAATTAAAGAAAGCAGCAACTTGATCTGGCATATTAGGTTGGAATACTTGCCCTGACAGGATCTAGATTTAATCTTAGATTCTATCTGATTTAATCTAATGGGATTAGATACAAACATCTTTTCCTACAGCTAGTAGCAAAAGAGAAGAGGATCTGTTACTCACCTGCATGCTGTTATTGTGAATGGTTGATCATGATTCCCTCTTGATTGCCCTTTTCAATCCCATCTGTTACTTTCATCCAAGTTTTCTTCCCAATTTGTTGCATGCTCGGGAGCAAAGAGATAGTTTTTCTTTCTGTGGAACACAAATAAATGTTCTACAGAGGGAAACACAGCCTACCACTGCAGGCCTTTATCCTGTTCTTAAGGGCACTTAGTGCTGCGTCACTGCTCAGAGATTCGCTGATCAAATCTGCTCCCATTGTATCCCAGGCTGCCTTGGCACAGCAGGAAAAGCCTCCTTTCATAGGAAGATACCAATACCTGGAAATTCAGCTGATAAACCATTGAATTGCTTTTATACATTTTGATTGCCAAGATTCTAGGCAGGAAAAAGGTCACAGATCTTCACCACGCAGGGAGGAAAAGTGTGGGAACAGCAAATCTTGTAACAGATGATGGCCGAGGAGGTTTAGGTCACCATTAAAACCTGTGGTTTCAAAGCTTCACTCTTGCGTGGGAAGGATCTTGCTCTTGTAGGAGAATCTCTGTCTAGAACCCAGGTATCTCCTCTCTTATTTGCTGAAGATTGTCTTCAGCAGAAATATTCAAAATCTGAAAACTGAAACCTTCCACATCCTGTGTGGAGGACTTGACCTTCTGGAGCACAGATTTATTTGTTCCAGTGCCTGTGCTGTTGCACTGGTTTCAGACTCCCACTCTTGTCACAGTGCCCTTGGTAAGCACTGCAGAGACACTTGGGGAGTAGGTACTGCCCTTTGGAGCTGAAACCTGGAAGTGTGAGATTGATGGAAATTGGAGTCTTCCTTTTATAGACATGGAAATGACTGAGCTGAAATGTTAAGTGACTGGACCCAGGGTTACAGGGTGGATCTGGAGCAGCAGAACACGTGTAGATCAGAGCCTGGTTTAGCACTATACCAAAAAACATTCTTCCCTTCTTGCTAATTTCACTATAGAACAAGCAGATTTATTTTATTTGAAGAGAACTTGGTGTTGGGCAGCTTCTGCTGGAGAACTGTGGGTAAGGCTGTATTAGTGCACCTTTTCTTTTGGAGCACGAACGCGCAGAGGTGGAAGTGCCTGCTCCCCTCCTTTGTGCTCTCTCTGATTTTGTGGAGAGGGGTGGTAATAACGTTTTACCTTGTCATCTTCAAATGCAACAGCACCTGTAATCAGCTCAAAGTCGAGAGCTGTACACAAGTGTTGTCACTGCAGTGCAGCTGGGTTTGTGTCATAACAGCGAAGAACAGAAACAGCGAAGAAGGGGCTGGTGTGCCATGGAGGAGCAGCAAGTATTACATTCATGAAGGTTAAGTCCTCCTCTCATGCAGAAGCAATAGAAATCTCTCAGTAAAAGAGAACAAAGAAATACTGTGTTACGCAAAGGAGCTGGGGTGAAATCCTCCTGTATATGAAGGAATCAATTGCACAGCGCAGCTTCTCTAACTTTGGGGAAGGAAAGCTTGTTCTTTTCCCTCTCAACACAGGTCCTGTCAGATTGAGATTTAGATGCCCAGCTACCCTACAAAAACCAGACCTATCCTAATACATGCCTAAAAGATTTCGTATTTATTTTAAAATACCTACCTTTGGTAGGAATGTTTTGATGGATTGTGATTTCGGTGACAAATAAAAGTAATACACCAAATTCTCATTTTTTCCTTTTTTTCCCCCTCAGGTTTTAATAATCTGAATAAATGACTATGTAAATATTTTTCTTCCCAAGGATAAGGAATGTAAGCTTAAAATTAGCATCTTGGTGGTAGGGGTATAGCCTGTAGAAAAGCCAGGTGTGTATCTCTACCTCCAAAGTCTTTGGAGGGCTTGGCCCCTGGAGGGGCCACATAGCTTTGAAAGTTGGCAGAGATGATTGCAAAAAGCAAAGAGCTCCTGACCTGGCATTTTAAAGCAGTTCAAGAGACTGTTCCAGGTATTGATCCAAATGTGTTTGACTGGAATGTCAGAAGTGGTGGCTGCAGGTAAGATTTCACGTGGTCTCTCCTTAGGCAGTATGGTTTTAAACAAAGATCTCTGCAAAAGATTCCCAGAATGAGAAAGAACTTTCTGAAAGGTAAAAAAAGACACCAGAGGTTGAGACAGCAGTGCTGTTTGGGGTAGTCTTACCAACTGAGTGCCTGCTCACACCTTTTTCCCCTTGATATTTTCTGGTCATATACATTAACCTTGCTTCTACCCACTAGAAATATGAGGGGAACAAAGGATGTCACTTGATATCCAATAGTGACTTCAAAAAATTCTACTTAAAGGTTTAGGTCCTACTAAAAGTGGTTGTATTAGATTGATTTTGAACTGCAGGTCCTATGTAATTGAGAAGAGATAAAGAATCAAATCCAGTTAAAACTCTTGCATTGGTTTTAAAAATAAAATTAAAAAAAACCAGAAGCAAATTTGCTTAGGAGTGATAATTAGGGTATTTGTTGTGTTGAAACTAACTTTTTTACAAATTTGGGCTAAGTAATGTAAGCTTTGTGTGCATCTACTCCTTTAGTCATCAGTTTAGTGATGCCATTTAGGTTTATATTTTCTTTCATCAGAGTTTGGCAGTTTGAGCTCTTGTTTTCCTTCTGCATCTCCATGAAGGCACACAGAACCTGGTTCTTCCATGGACTGAGTTCTGTCACAGGATGGTTCCTTGGGTAAGGGTGTTACAGTAAACAAAACCAAATGAAACCCTAAAGCAGAGCAACAGGGTATCTCAACTCAATTGCAATTACAAAATGTATGCCAAGCTGACTTAAAAAAACAAGGAACAGTTGTTTTGTTCTTGTTTTATGATGAAAATAAAAAACCCCTCTGGTTTTTATATTAGAAAAATCGAGGAAACTTTCTCAGTATTGCTAGCGTTGAAATACAAAATTCAATATGTTGTATTAAAATGGGAAACCTACCCTTGGCTCAAATGAGAAGCCAGGTAATTGAGTAATTCATAATTGATTGTAATTGCAACTTGTAACTCCTGGCCTACCAGACACAGTTTTTTCTACTGGAGAAAAATGAAGTGGGGCTGACCTAATTAGTCTGTCGTGCTGTCCCTTGTCACATAATGCAGCTGAACAGCTCATTCCTTAATTGTCTGTCCTTCTTCTGGTACTGCAAAGAGAATCCTTCTATTCATGGAAATACAAGGTACGTTTATAAAAATAAAATATCCATTTATTAAGTTTTAAAACATTTTGATGTTCAAGAGAATAGAAAAACCTAAAATTTAAAATGTGATTTTTGTTCTGTTAACTTGTTTCTGGCTTCACCAGTTTGCAAGTACTGAGTTGGGCTGGTTTTCTGGAGGGACCTTTGTCCTCCAGGGATTACTAGTTCCAGTGTCTCATTGTTATTTCATTGAGGATTTTCTTTTAACATATTCTTGTATTAACAAATTAAATCTTTGGGTTATTTTATCCATTAGTACTATTTTAAAGGAACTGTTGGGTACTGCTTATGTATGTCTTTATTTTTGGTTTGAACTTACACTGTGGAGTGTTGAGGCCGACAGCTGGTCTGAAGGCTTCACAGATCTTAATTTGGATATGGTTAGCTTCTATTCGTATGAAAAGCCCGTGAGAAGAAAAATAATCAGTTTTTACCCGTGAAAATGTAGTATCAACAGAAGTAAGAAATTTAAATATTAGAAGGAGAAAAACAGCAACATATCTGCACCTGTAATTTTTCTGAATGCTTGAGTGCTTATGCTATAGGTCACCAATGGTAGTATATTGTAGTTACATAACAGCCAAGGAATCTGTTGTAGTAATTTAGCAGCCAGTGAAAATGTAACACAAATGGTAACATACAAAGGTGTATAAATGAGGCTGCTTCCTTGAATAAAGGCTTTTTTACCCTTGTCCGAGGCACTGGCCGTGTGTGTCGGGGCCGCCCCAACAGCGACAGTGGAACAGACTGACAACAGTCCCAGATAATACTTCTTATTGGCAATGATCAGTTCAGGTTCATGTTGAGCCAGTCTGAGGATGAAGGTCCCAGTTCCAGGAAGGAATATGTAATTTCTTAGGACGCCTGTGATGCCTTAGGTTTTAACTTTTATATTTTTCAAATTCTGTTTCGCTTAGTGTGCAGCTCTGAAGTTTCTTGTGGCTTGCTAGCTGCTGTCCTAGGCCAGATAGACACAACAAAGCTTCTGTGAGCTTGTTGTTCAAGGACACTTGGGCTGTCCTAGGCCCAAAAGGTGTAAACCAGGGCCTCTGGAGAGGTGGAGAAATTGAAGAAGTTGCATCATTAGCTAAAGTTTTAATCGGTGAATTTATGCTGATATGCAAATGGACCAGACCTATAAAAGTGTGAAGAACTTGTAACTCGTTGTCCATCTTAGGGTCCAGCTTGGATGCAGCCTTTGGCTCCCCAGGGTGCACCTTTGAAGGCCTTTCAAATAAACATCCACCCTTATTCCCTTACTCCTGTCTAGTCTCTGTTTCTAGGTAGCCCCTCAAGGCATCACGTGCATTTAGCAAATTATTCAGGGGTATGTTGCATTGAGATTTGGAGGGTTTAAATAATATGGACTTCAGTGTAGGCTTCACAGGAGGCCTAGAGCTTACTTTATGCATCAGTGTCTTGCTGAATAGAAAAAACCACCAGTGAATATCAGAATATAATTTTTTGATAACAAGAAAAAATATATAAAGGTTTTTAAATTTTTTGTGCATATTATACTAACTGTACTGGTAATACAAAACCTGCATATGCTTACATGCATTCATGTGCAAAATTAACCTGTCCTTTCATAGTTTTCAGATGTGAAAACTTGTTTGCAAATATGCAAAATAATGCATACGGAGCAGAGATTTTATTGCAGTCTTTAGTGAAAATCAGCAAAAAGTGGTTTATGTTAAAATTCAAATGTGTTTCATTATTTTTCATGTTTGCAACCCGAGTGCGAGTTTGTTATACCTAAAATATATGGAACAAGATCTGTTCTCAAGGTAATACTTTTTAAAATGGTTTAAGCTAAGCAAGGTAAGACTGTAGACACAAACTCTCTCCTATCGTTAGCTCTTTATGGTTCGTTAGTTCCAACATTTGGAACCGGAATGCCACGTGGGTGAGCCTGCACAGGATTATTTTCTGCAGTGCTGTCTCTCCTGGTGTAGTGCTGACTCTGTCATTCTCCTCTAAGGACTGCAGGCTGGCACGAGTGGGAAACACATAATTCTCATTACACGTGCAAAGCCAGCAGCGAGGGAAACCAGCTTGACTAAATGCTTGGATTTCAACCAATGGTGCAGCTAACTAATGCAGGTCCTGAGAATGAAAACTGTTGCTGTATATTCATCAGCTGAAAGCACTGTGAGCTTTAAAAATCAATATTTATAAAAAGAAACTGAGTTAACCCTCTTCAGTTTAAAAGCATCAGGATTAACATTCCCATGAATAATGAAGGTACTTGTTACTAATAACAATTAGTGATTTTATGCTGAAGGACACATGTGGCACTTTTATTTTGAGTTGATGTATTCCTTGGCAGCAGCAAATAAAAGTGGATAGAAATGTTCAGTACCAGTAGCTGCTGCAAGGACTCTTGTAGGTCAGTTTTTCTGACTATGCTTTAAAGCTAAGAAAGTTGCATCAGCAGAGTTCCAGTTGTCCTTGAGAGCTTGATACCAGCTTAGAGCCCCTCGCTGTCACCACAGTGTGTAATTGTGCCACTGTGTTTGTGGGCTGGCAGGACTCCTTCCAAGCACTGCCCTGCTCTTGCAAGCAAGCTGTTCCCATTTACACAGCCCAGGTTCTGCCACTTAAAAGCATTTTCATTTATTTTTTTTCCTTTCCAAAAGCCCACAGAGTGCACAGCTGTTTATTGGTGTGTGTGACAGCTTAAATGGCTCTTGTCAACAATTGCCCAGTTAGAAAAGTGGCAGTCCTCATTTGAGATGTTGAAACAAAATGATCTCTAAACAAGTCTTGTGTACTTCTTAAAATACGAAGTGATACCTCTGGAATGTATTTTGTGAAGTAGGAAACAATTCAAAGAATAATTTGTGCTCTATAATATATCAGTACGGAATAAAAAATGTTAAGATTTTGAGAACTTATCTTTGGAAGACCAGCTTGTTCTTGTGCTTACCAGCAAAGTTCTGGCCCCACATGAATCCTGTGGTTATACCAACACTGTTTTACAAAAGTAGTCATAATATAAAGAGAGTAACATTAGAAAAAGTAATATGTGTCAAATGTACAATGAAGGAGAAGAGAAAAAAAGAGTTTAATTTCCAACAGTTCCAGCAATATTTATTTCCTGGAATACTGTCTTTTCTCAGACACTCACAGTTTTTTTTAAATAGAGCAAGAAATTCGGCCTCCACTGAATCTAATCATGGGTAAAACACTGACTCCTGTGGGGTTCAACCCCTACAGTTCTCAGACACTGCTGGCTGTGCTCTGTGGGGAAATCAGATCTGCAAACTCTGAAAGTGAAAATTCACCATGTTTTTTTCTAAATAGCTTTGTGAATAACTACTGAAGTCCGGGATGGATTCGAGATTGCAAAGCATTCGCTAAAACAGTGTGTGGGGGGAAGTGAATGGAAGAAGTGTAGTAACTTTGGTAAATGTTTAGTCATCATAAAGGATTCCTTGAACAAAGATGTATCCATCTACTTTAATGTAAACCTGTTTGCTATGTTTAGGTGAAATCAGCCTCAAAACTATTCAAGTTTTCTCACACTTAACCATTCTCTCAGTTGACAATACAACTTCAAGTTGTTTGTAACTAATTCCACAGCAGAGAAATACTTTGCTTACAAGGAGAGAGAGAGAGCATGCATACTTAATAGAAGTCTTTTTGAAGAAGATAGAGCAACTAAAATCGTTATAATTTAAGCACACAATTACATGCATAATATGTGTATAATTTATGTGTAGACGGGGGGAAAAATTCCTTTACTGGGGAAGTAAGGCTGAGAAAACGGAGAGGTGAGCTACTGATGTGCGAGATGACTGCAAATTTCAGTTTCATGCTTTCCCTTTTCATATTCATTGTTGCTATTTTATGAGCCTACTTCTGTGGAAAAGTTAGTCCTGACCCAGACCTCTGTAGAGAAGAAGCCTGAAAATGAGAGTGGAAGTGTGATGACCTGTGTGGGGAAAGCACTTGAAATGTTCTGTGTGTACAGTACATCCTCCCATATCCTATGGCTTCCTAGTACCACAGGGGTTACTTGGTTTTCTTTTTTTCTCGTTTATTTTTCAAAACTCGGTGACGTAATTGCTGATTGCTTTAACAGTAGTTTAGTTTTAACAGCTTGCCAACCAAATACATAAATTCCTGAGATCAAAAGATCTTACCATGGCTCTGTAAGGGTGTTGCTGTCCTGAAAGTTTCTAGACACAACTGAAACCACTACTGATATAAAGCTCTCATGCAAGTCCATAAATTGCCCTGTAAGCCTTTATTAAACTGGAGGAAGGGTGACCTACTTGATGAATAAGGAAAGGACTGTGCTGAGCAGCCTGGAAACAGGTCAAGGCATGCTGCAGCTGTTGTCTTGTAACATATTAAAATACTGCCTTTCAGCACTTTTGATGCTCATCTGCAGCACAGAATAAGAGCAGTGTAACATAAACTCCCATCCCATCCCATCCCATCCCATCCCATCCCATCCCATCCCATCCCATCCCATCCCATCCCATCCCATCCCATTCCATCCCCTGCCTTTTTTTCTTTCTTAGTTTTTTTTTATTTTTCTGAAACAGCTCTCCCACTTTCCAGGGTATTTCAAACAACACAAAAACTGACAATCCACATTTCATGAACAAAGTCTCTGACTTAGGAAGACATTCAAGAGATGAATGTTTTTCATTTCCAATATTACTTGTCTTTAGGTTAGAACTATGGGTTATGAAGATTATTATTTATTATGCTTCTTGGTTTTCAAGTAACTTTGTTTTAAAAGCGGGTAATTGTTTTTGCTGTAGCTGTTGTCTAAAGGGCTCTGAGTATCCCAGAGCAGCTGACTTAGGTGTAATAAATACATGCACAGACAACCAGACCATGAATGTATTTTACCCTTTACCTATGGGAATAGTAAACAGTGACTTTGTAGCATGTTAAGACCTAAATTAGTCTTTTGTGCCACTGGAATTTTTTTCTTTAATGAAACATCAATTCACTTGGCATTTTTATGGGCAGCCACTGTTTTTGTTTCTTTGTAGTGAAGCAAAATCTTACAGTGCTGCACTTTGCCACCTTTTTTCCTTACTATTTTTGGAGTGTCCTAATGGCTTTGAAAACAAATTTACTTCCCATTCCACTTCTCTTGCCAGCTTGGGTAAAAATGGCTTGATTACATACAAAAATAAAATACATCATAAAAAGGAAAAAAAAAAAAGGAAAAAATCATATTGAAGAACATGCAGGTTAGAGAGTGATACAGCTGAGGGAGCAAAGGCTGTTGTCAGAACTGTAAGAACTGAGTTGTGTATATTATAATATTATAGTATAAATACAGCATAGTCTAAAGTATGATAGGAAAGCAAAGTGGATGAAACTGGAGGGTTTCATCTGTGCCACTCGAGGAAGATCTGTAGCATTGGATGAAATTATGGTAATTTTTAATAAATATCCCTTTGTGGTACTTCTTGAAAATGGGGGGAACTTGTCAGCAAAGCTGTAAGGGAGAACTGTGGAAACCAGAAATATCCACTGAAGGCAGCTGGTTACAGCCTCTCTGCAGGGGCCCAGTGAACAAATGGATTTATTCCCAAAGGAGGGAACAAGTCCCTTAGTTTTGCTTTAGGACTTTGGGTTAGGATCTGATTCTGTGAAATTCAGAGCAACTTTAGAAGTGCTGATAAATCTCACCCTCTGCATGAAGTCTGTGTCTATATCACCTTTTGAGAGTTTTCAAAGAGTTCTGCAGCTTCTTTATGAATCCTAAACCCGTCAGCTTCCTTCCTCCTTTTGTTTGAGGAAGAATTAAAGATTTAGCTGGGTTCTTGTGAATGTTTCTGGTTATTGCACTGCACTGTGATTACTGATTAGCTGCTGTGTTTGCCAAAGACAGGATACTTGAACTTCAGAAATGTAGTAATAGTGACCTTCAGGATGCTTTTGGGAAGACCAAAATCTTGCAGTGATAGATGCCAGGAATTATGAGGTACTAAACAGAGAGGAGTAAAAAGTTGTACTGGTGTGACTATTGCTCATAGAGTAAAATTCTCATTTTGTTGCAATATGAGCCACAAAACAGCGGTGCTCAGTGTACCCATTTTAACTTTCTCTTGGATCATTAGTAAAGAACATAGAACAGGATATGTAGATGTCGCACTCAGACACGAAAAAACCACGCAGACCTTGCCAGGTGGGAGCAAGACAAAAAAGAGACTGGGGCGAAACCCCGAACTTTATTTTATATGTTCTTAAAAACCACCGTGGATTGGAGGGAGAAATTACCACCCCTCAATCACACTGGTCAAAGGAAAAAATCCATCAAATGTCTCTGCCTAGGAGAATGGAATGAAAAACAATCTAGAAGTTCAGAAAACATTCTAGGCTGGTTAGAAAAACAAGAGCTATGTTTATAGAAAATGCATGAGAACTTCTACTACAAAAGTAAAAACACAGAACAGTAGAAAAACCAGGGCGACATATATAAATAGCCAGTTCAGTCTGTGTTGTGTCAAGGAACACCAAGGGTTAACAAGAGCTGTAGAGATGTTTTTCACAACCAAGATGCAACTCAGGCTGTGTAGTTTCTGTCCAGTTTACCTGAAGGAAAACAAATTCCACCTATTGCAAACTTGGAATTCACGTGGAGTGGTGGTAGATGCTATCCCATAGCCATTCTTTCCAAAGCTTATTTTCTGTTTCATGCATGTGAACACAAATCCAGATGCTTGCTCTGCAGAAACATGGGTGCAGAAAACCGATTTTAATTCAGCTTTATTAAAGTTTTAAATAGATTAGTATTATAAGGCATTCCATTAAAGCTTGACAGCAGATGATTGCATTATTTTCCTTAGGTTAGGAGGAGCTAGTTTATAACAAGGCCAGGAAAAACAATCAGCTTTAAAATTGAGGTTATCTAGTCTTTTATTCACTGTTCCACCTACTGCTTGATGAAGATTAATCAATTCACCTCGTTGTCTCCAAATACAGAGGCTATGAAAGCCTCTTAATCTAAGTCTAAAATACTCTTGCTATTCCTGCAGCGGAATCTGCCATGACTTGAAACCAAGTAGATGCACTGGGCTCATTCTTTTTCACTCTAACATCTGAAGCTCTTAGCGGGATTGGCCAGATTTTCTGCGGTGTGAATTTGCTCAGTGAGGACTCTGTGTAGTGCCGAGTGCTCTCCCAGCAGCCTGTATGGGAACTGGGAGGGCACCGGGCATGTGCAGGGACAGCAGTTTGTGAAAGAGATTAAAGCACTGATGCTGGGCATCTTCCCCTCACAATTTTTCACTGTAATAATCCATGGCAAAACCCAGTGTTCTGGTTTTGAAACTTGAAATATTTTAGCATAAATTCACCTCGAAGATGGTGGAGCCTTCCTCAGTTTTAAGCTTTGGGTTGTCATTTTCTTCTTCACGGTATAACTTAATCTCTAAATCTCTAAATTCTTAAGAGATTTAAAGCCCAAAACCAACAGTTATAGTTAACTTTTTTTCTCAAGGCTAATTGGATAAATAAGAACTTGGGAGTCACTTGGTTTTTGGGCAGCCTGAAGGCCTTGCATTTTATTTTTTTATAGATAGCTAGGTCAGGGATCTATACCTGTTTCATCTATGACTCTTCTCCATGACACGCTGTAATGCGTTTCATACTTGCTGTCCTGTGAAAATGCTCTTCAACACTGGCTCTGTAGGTTGCTGCTGAACATTGAACGAAAAGAAAGTGGATAAAACCTCTGTGCTGATGTTTTCCAAAGGTTTTCTTTGTTTTCCAAAGAGCATTCAGAGGGAGTATGGCACTGCCCACATCTGTGGTACCACTGGAAAACTAACCAGTCTGTAGCCTCAGGCCTCTGTCAAACAGGAAAGGAGAGCCCTGAAGCAGCACAGTGACCTGGCAAGAGGAATTTTTCCAGTAGCAATGATGGGACTCTTAAAAAAAAAAAAAAAGATTAAAAGGTAAGCTTTGAAAACCTTTTCGCTTGCACAAAAAGTACTGAGAGGTGGGCATGATGGTGCAGGCTAAAAGGCATTTGGCTGTTTAGCTCCACTGTGGTTAGAAATAGACTTCTGTGAAGGAACACCTGCCACCAGGATCTTGTGTTTGTCAGCCTTTTGAGGGACAGACAAGGACCTCAGGAGAGGGCTGGTGATGGTGAAACAGGATTCCCCTGTCCCTTGTAGTATTTATTGGAGGTTTTGGATCTGCCACTCTCCAACTGAAGAGCTCACATTTCACTCTTTCCAAAGAAACTGTAATCAGTAGTAGCCCATTGAGCTAATTGTTTGCTTGTTTGTGTGTTTGGAAACAGCAAAATTAAGAGAGAAATGAGCAGAGGCAAGCTGCCTTCTTAATAAAGTCCCAGAAATTAGAGTAATTTTCTGTGTGCTGAACAAGCCTGCAGCCAACGTCTCTTTTGTCTGAAAGTGACGTATTAGTCTTCGAGTTCCCTAGAAAAGAGGAAAATTACTGGCCAGTGGGGCCATTTATTTTTCTTTCTGTGTGTTTAAGGGAAAAGAAACACAGTCTGTTGCCTGGACCATAAGGAGCAGCTCACTCTATTACCCGTCCCCTTCTTGATTCAGAGAACACATCCCCCTGGTGGTATTTTAAGGTGCTGCTCTGAATTTTGTTGCCCTTCCAGCTAAAATAAAATATAAATTTTTGTAACTGCAAAGGAATTGGTTGTGTAGAACTCAATGAAATAATGGATTCGTGGTTGAAAATCTCTCTTAGCTGTTTCTCTATTGCACTCAGGGACTCAGCTGCATATCAAAGAGTAGAAATTCACACATAGGTTGTTCTTTGACCAAATTTCCTCCCTGCAAGTACAACAAGTAGATATGATTCATATTGGGTAATAGAGCAATGGCTAAGAAGGTATTAAACTCTAAATTTTTAGTTATCAAAGTGCATGAGAGGCACAGAAGGGATGGGGTGGAGGGGAAAGATGTAAAGGGGTGAATGAACCGGTCTTGGACAATGTAGTGGTAAAGCTGGACTAATCCTTGAGATCCAGTGGAAAGATTTAGGGCTCATGCTCACACAGTGAGCAGCTGTAGCAGTTTGAGATGTTGCTACCCTTTGGCAGAGTGTGGGTGGAAAGTGAGATGAATAAATACATGATTCTATCTCCTAGTCCAGGGTACTTCTGTTTTGAGATGTATTTGCTGGGGATGACCTTGCAGAACTATTCCCTCAGGCTGGAGTGTGGGTCCCTCTTCTCTATGGCAATGTCATAAATTGGTTATGGAGTTCCTAAGCTTCTTGCTCTTAGAGGTGAAAGGAACGAACTTCTAGATATTGTAGGCTTGAAAAGGTTACAGAGCACTGCAGCTTCTTAGAGGAGTTAATTTTCTGCTTTGGTACAAAAGGCTCAAGATAACTTTGTGAAAGACAATTTCATGCATGTTAAAGGGAATAGTATAATGTTATAGTGTCGATATAACATACTCTAAAGTACAACACAAAAGCAGAGAAGGTGAAACTTGAGAATTTCATCTGTGCCACTCAAGGCAGCTCAATCTGCCAGGAGTGTGGTGATGGACACGTGCCTGGTGATGAAACAGGGTCCAAACCTGTGTTCCCTCACAAGGACCCAGCACTTGGTACATCTCCTTTTGAAACCTCTTTGAGATTTCTGTCATTATTTCAATGGCCTTTGCATGCCTTTGAGTATAATTTTTTTTCCTTTGGAAGAGTTCAGTTGATGAGCAGTATTTTTTCTGCTGCTGAGAACACCAGTTCTGTGTTTCAAACCACATCTGTTTAATACATGTATCATACATATTTGTGTATATTATGTATATATTAAAGTCCAGCAGAGAAATACAGCTACATGTAGCCCTATCTTAAGTAGAAGAAGAATGAAGTCTGTGTTTAAATGGGTCTGCTTTGCACGTATTGCAGCCTCTGGGAGCTGGCTTCCCTCCCAGCCTGTGCTGATCACACTCCGAACACCTTACTGAGTGCTCTGAGATTTTTTATGCATATATATGAACATAAGAAGTCTAGAAAGTCTGGAAATCCATGCAGAAATTGCTTCCAAACTCTTGGCAAGCAGCTAGAGCAAATGTGAGAGAAAATGAGGATTTTTTTCCAGCAAGCTGGGCAATGTTTGGTACCTGGGTCTCTCCTGGGCACTTAGGGATGCACTTACATGCAGTGGAGCTGTAATTCTGTGTATTTCCCCATTATCCTTAACTCTAAATTTGTCTCCCAGCAGCAGTACTGCATGCTGAGAGTCAAGGGGGCTTTTTACACCTCTGTCCATGATGATGTCTCTTCTAATGAAATATAATGCTTACAATACTTAATAGTTTTGTTTTGGAGCATGATGTCAGGGGCAGGAATAGTGAGCCCATTTCTCCAGCCTGCCAGCTGAGTACTTAATAAGCCCAAACCGATGCTTTGTCAGCTCAGAGCAGCCAAAACCACTTTGTATTTTATTCTTTCTGGCTATGATTTCAACGTGCATCATGTTAGTGTTTGATCTGTACCTGTGTATTCCGATATATGCATAAGGCATGGCAGGACAGAAGGTGCTTGAGATGGTAATCACTCGTATTTCTATCCAGTTTATTTCGCAGAGGTCCTGCACTAAGTGACTGCTGACTCATTGCTGTACAATTTTGGTTAGATGTTTAAATCCCTTCTGAGTGCCCTCAGTCTTGTAAACCCTGGAAGCTATTTTGTGTTTGCAACAGCAGTAGGGGCTCAGCCTCTGGAGACCTCTCCACATATGCTGCCAGTGTTAGGACTAAATTATGGAGAAGCCAATTAGGATCCATACCAAACAAATTCTCCACTGAGGTAAAGCAGTCGGCAGAGAGGTCTTGTTTCTGCTTACAGAGGTGTTTCTTAATAAGCTCCAGCAGGTCTAGGAACAATTTGATCACTGGAGAGTTTCTCAAGGAGACACTTGAAAGACTGTGGAGACTTGAATTTTCAGGATTATTTTCATGCCTGCCTTGCCTGTGTGAGGCAGGGTGAGCTAGGATTTCAGTTTTCTCTTCTTGTTTTAACTCTCTTTCTCTGCCTGTGAACTTGGTGCAACTGAAGGAGGAGGGGAGGAGAGGGCAAAGACACTCAGCAGAAATCAGTCAACTACAATAAAAACACAGAAATGCCCTAAAGGTGGTTTTACTGCTGAGACTGGAGGGAGGAAAGGATGTTCAAGTGTCAGTAGGGCATCACAGCTATTGTGGAGTCTAGCTGTCCCTGGGTTTTGAATTCCCAAACAGAGTTTTGCAATAGTGTGGTATTTCACGTTTGACTTCAGCCATTTTAATCTCTAACAAGGAGGAGGAATCCAGGGCAACAGTGTCAGCAGAACTGCGGGTGAACGTAGGGCTGTAGGAGATTATTTTCAGTGACACCTGCTACAATAGCCTGGAATTGCCAGGCGGGATGCTTTTCTCCCTCTTCAGAGCCCTTCTCACCAAGAGCAAATGAATGTAGGTTTCAGGTCTATTGTTGCTGAAAAATGATGTGAGATGCCTCTTAACACTGTTCAATCATTTGTTTGCCCAGCACTCTGCAGAGCTTGTGAGTTTTATACCTGTGGCTTTGATCCAAGAGTGACTTCCCCATAGCCCAGAAGGGGAATACCAGGGTGCTAGAGCAGAACTGACTTCATCTGAGTCCCTGACCACTGGCTTATGGACAAGACAGACAAATACAAGGAAGAAATGTTGCATGAAATTCCAGGCATGCCGACCATTGCCGCTTCATCTGTAGCATCAATTGCTGTGATGCCTAAATTATTTTACAGGGAAATTCAGTCTTTATGGTGTGGTCTTCAGGAGTTCTTAAGCAGATTTTTCTGCTCCTCATCCTCAGTAATGTGTTAACTCAACCTGCTCCTCAAAGGTTCAGATTTAAATGTAAAACCTATGAATATAGAAATTACTTTCTTCACATCTTTGCAGACTTGCTGACAAAGCATTCAGGGATAGCAAAGACACAAAATGAACAAGCAGGTAACAGGCAAGTTTTTATGGAATTCAAAGTGCAATTGTTCCTTCTGTCAGCTGAAAATTTGTATATGAAAGGAACTGCTAACCCAAATGGAAGAGCCAGACAAATTTAAATGTAAAAGTACCCTACTCCTCTTCCCCTTCTTCTGCTGGCCTTGTAAAAGTAAGATTTTTGGCCATTTTGGATAGATTGATGTAGTGTGTCACTGTGTCATGACTTGGAGTTTCAAGCCAGGTATGGTTTTGTGGTTAAGGCCAGTATCAAAATATGGGCTAGAAATGAGATGAATTTTTTTCTGCTAAAACAAAAAAACCTTCATGACAGTAGTGGCTTTACTCCTGGAGGCAGGATGTATATCCACATGTCCCATTTAGGATTCACATTGAGGATCCTATGGAGATTCACGTCACCTGCAGGGTTTGAGGATTGCTTTTTATTTTTTATTTTTTTTTAGGATTTTTTTGTGCTAAAAAACTGTACTGAAAATGTGTATAAATTCTCCTAAACCTGCTGTTGAACTTGTAAAAATAATTTCCTAAACAGCTGGATTTGAAGAATTTCAGATTTTAAAAACATTTTTTGACACAGTGCTTCTGCCTGAGCTCAGGGATGGAACAAGCAGCCTGTACCTGTGGGCAGTGTTGGCTTTTCCAGAACTTGCTTTATAAAGTGCCCAGAAGATGGTGCCATGGTGTTGGTTTTGGCTACAGGAATGCTGAGATCTTGAGGTTTCCTTTGGCTTTAAATTAAATCAAGTAATTTCATATGGTCTGATCAGAAGCTAACATTTTAAGAAATGGAATTTTAAAAATAATTGTAAAGGTAATGTGTATTTTTGCTGAAGAAAGCAGCTGGATTTGATACACATGGCCAAAATACCTCCATTGTCCTTATAAACGCTTCTGAAAACAGAATCAGTTTTCAATCAATCAATCAAAGAATCTCTACAAATGTGTGTGTATATGTATGTATGTGTTGGGGTCACAATTATCAGAAACCAAAACAAAACCTTAACAAAAACCCTTACTAATAGAGCAGGGAAAAGGTGATACAAATTAGTTTTTCCTCCCTGATCCTCTTAAAATGTGCCTGCCAATTTGTCAAAGCTTCTGGGAGGCTGCGATGTTGAAAAATGCATGCTGAGGAATGGAGAGAAGTTGTACAGCCCTGCAGAGACTTGAATCCTTAGCAGCAGATGCTGCTTCTGTGTTCTCTTGTACTCCATTTCTGAGTAAGCTACACGAATTTAGCTTTACAGCCAGAAGCAGTGAGTAAGGAGAAAATCATGTCATCTTTGGAGACAAGATTCAAACTGTATCTAGAACAGCACACACAAACTCCTTCCAGGGTTATATGAGCTTGCTTCAACAATTTCCTCATCGTGTTTAAAAAACCTTTCAATTACTTGCCGACCTCCTGTTAATAATGGAAAAGTCCTCATAGAATTTGAAGACTCGAACAATGGAGATGCCCCAAAAGTGCAATAGGTTTTATTGTAATCATGAAACCGCAGTCTATAACTATTTAAAATCTCTTAAAATTGTGTTTCTAACTCTCCCTTTCACAGGCTCTTGAATGCGGTGTTAATGTGAGCGAAATGCTTCTGGGAAACCGAGGGAAGTGCAATAAAATTCAATTTAATACCGACTTACCCACATTCCTGTGCCTGCGGCTGCTGGATTTTGGTGGTAAATCAGCCATGGGCCACTTAGTGCTTATTTCAGCAAATATGAGCACTGGAATCCAAGTTCATATCTGGAGTTCAAGCACTAACATCTTTTAGGCTGTTGTGGGGTGGAAGCATGGAAGAAGCAAGTGAGCGTAGTTCTTGGAGGAGGAAATTGAGCAGTTGTTACTGATATTTTTAAGTTTAGCAGGCAGTGATGCAACTCCTAGTTGAGGGATAAGTCACACAGTGTGATGTGTTAACCTGGAAAGTCTCATTGTGGCAGAGACTACAGAATGTGTGATGGCCCTGGGTTTTGAACTGTTCTTCAGCCTTTAATTCCATGACCACTGTTGAGTGAGAGAGCTTCTTTCTTGCGATACAAGGGGTTAATTTGCAGCATAACATCAACTGGCCTTTCACTGAGAGGCAGTGTCAGGTTTGCTGACTGATGTGCTTTCTGAAAGTGCTTCCCTGCTAAACTGGCTCTGATTAATAAAATATATGAAGGCAGACAAAAATTAGTCCTCCCTAGCTGAGTTTTTTTTGTACTTATGACTAATTTACATGTGCAAGACCTTTAAAACCTGGTTTTTCAGGTTGTGCTTGCGTTTTAGGCCTTCAGGCACAGAACTGGTCTAAACTGGAAACTCTGTAGTTGCTTTGGCACAAGGCTTTGTTTAAACTAATCATCTTTGGTGAGAGACAGAGAGCTACAAGAATACAGTTGAATGACTTTTAGAATGGATATGCTGGGGTTCTGGAGGATTTTCAGGGTAAGCTTTTCCACAGTTGTAGCCAAGAGGCATTAGTCCATAATGCTGGAATTGTTGCAAACCTATGAAAATACTTAAAAGCCCTGTTTTCCTCTTGCCCTGCATAAGTTAGTAAGGAATAAAAAGGTGATGGCTCACTCGGCATTCAGTGCACACAAGGGTGTGTACCTAAATGGGCTGCCTGGTGTCTGAATGAGCCTGCCCTCATTCCTTGCTTGTTCCTTGGGAAACAAGTCCTGTCTTTCCTTGCCGTTTTGCCCCTTGGCTGGCAATCTCTCTATTTCTCCTCTGGGCCAGCACTGTGCCTGCATACTCTGAGATGCAGTTGCTGCAGATGTTCTCGATTCCGCTTTTGCAAATGATTATTCAAGGAATTGCTTTATTTCATGCTCTTCCTTGGAATTTGAGCACACTATGTTTACGGCAGTCAGCATAGACCGATCAGTTTGCACACCCCTGCTTTTCAACTCCTTCAGTGAGATTGCAGCAGGCATTCCTGCTTTTTAAGCCCACTGGGTGTTTATGGACTCCTCTACTGCACAGGTGATACCGTGTGCCTTAGTGACCACCTCAACAGCCAGCTCTGGTGGTCGGCGGCCGGCCCTTCTCTCTGCCCAGGAGAAGCTGGTGGAGCTGTTCGCGTAGCGGGCAGGGTTGGCACGATCACGAAAGGGCTCGCCCGGCCCACCGATGGTAAAGGCGCAGGAGGAGATGAGGAGACCAGGAGGAGCTCTTTGCAGGGTGAAGAGAACAGGCTTACTGGGGTGCACAAAGAGCAAAGAACAAAGGCTTGACAGGGGGGTTTTACACCACAACAGAACAGGAGGCGCAAACTGCAAATAACCAATCCGTATGGGGCAAAGGGGTGGTACCTAGGCGGGGAAACACAAAATTAACCTATGGGGTACAAGGTGGGCGGGGAAGGACAACTGAGAGCCAATGGGGGGCACCGAAGAACAAAGAACTTTCCAGAACTCAACCTTAAACGGGGGAAGAAGGGAGAAGAGAGCAGGGGCCAATGGTTAGGGACAGATCTGCATGTGCAAACAAGGGCTTCTGGGCCCTCACCATGGTCTAAGGTTCTTGGCCTTTAACCATGTTCCATCATTGGAGCCACTTGGCTGTGTGGGCCTTGCTGGGTGTTTGCACACCAAACACACTTTCTCTTTTCTACACTTTAAGTGAGGCAAAAGGCTCTTGCTGTTTTACCCACAGTGCAGCAAACATGGATCAGTGACTGCAGAGATCGATTAAAGTTAGTGAGGGAGAGTAAAATCAAGTCAGAGGCTTGCAGAGTTGTGCTACTTATTTGATACTTTCCTGATACCCAGGAAATCAAGTCTTTTGGTCTCACATATTAAAGCCTCAGGCATTACTAAATTAAACAGATGATTTACCTGTTTGGTTTTCCTGCTTAGGAACAGCACAGCTGATGTATCTGTTGAGAAAGGAGAGAGAGAGGTGTATACAGCCCAGTATTTCCTCATAAAATGCACGCACTGGTTGTATACAGAGCATCTTATGTTTGTAGTTACAAGCCTGTCACTGTGACTCAAGCTCAACTTCCTACCACATCCCAGTTATGGTTAGGAAAGCATATTCACTGTAAACAAGAAGTAGCTTAAGAGATAATGGAATACCAGAGTTTTAAGTATATTTTAAATCTGTTGAGCAAAGCTGAAGCAGTGAATAAAAGTCATCACTGTGCATTATTCTTGATCTTTTTCCTTTTAATGGTCTGATTTGAATTTTGAATGCTTTGGCTAAGCAGCAGTGCTGCAGGACTCAATAGGACCCCTTCTGTCTGTTTTGTTTAAATAAATCTGAACTAACTTTTTCAGGGTAACTATCCTAAAATTTCTCTTTCTGAAAATCGGTATTTTTTTATATACCTGATTCATTCCAACTGGAATATCTACTGTGTTCTAAAAGTCCTCCTCCCTTTTTCTTCTTTCCCAGGCAACAGGAAACTGGCGTTCCCCATGAATTTTAGAGCAGTAAGTTATTAATGATCTCTGTAGGTTTTTCACAGGTGGTTGTTGCTCCCTTGGCTCAGCGCCTTTTCCTTGCTGTCATTTGCATGGCTGTCACCACAGGTGATAATGTGGCTCCTTGACTCCACCAGAACTGGAACAGGCATGGGATGGGCAAAGTCATCTCACAGGCTGGGTCTTACTTGAGACTGTCCTCTCATGCATGTCCTGATGCCACTACAGAACCCAGCAGAAACAAAGCAGAAAAGATTTATTGAGGAGGCTTTTGCAGTTAAGGCTACACAGATTGTAGCAATCATCATAATGAATTTAGTATAATATGGAATAAAGAGAAAAGGGCAAGTATTTAGTCAAAACAGCATTGAGTCCCAAAGGAAAGATAAAGTCAGTGAGACAGGAGTTGCAGCTTGATTTTTAAAGATTCATCACCCAATTTATTCACTTTATTTCAGACAGATTAAATCTTAAAACCCAGCTATCACCATGCAAGTACCAACAGGTTTAAGCATAGAATCGCTGGAGACAAGTATTTAAGTCAAGTAATTTAGCCAACCAGTTAAAACTTTTTCTTCTCAAACAGGCCTTTCACCTCCCTTATCTGCAATGCAGAACTTGTGTTCACGTTGTCCTGCATGGATAATTTCCAGTACTTCAGGATGTGAAACAAAGTGAGAATGCCTGCAGCATTCTGCAGTGGGCTGAGGGAACTGGGCATCTGTATTTTGAAAAATACCTGCAGTGGTCCTATATGTAAAAATAACCCCCCCGTATCCGTGTCTCCTGTCAGCTGAGGTGTTGATCTCACCTGTTCCCAGCATTTGTTGGTTTGGAACACAGTCAACCACTTCTTTCCGAGTTCAGGCCTCTGGCTGTTTCAGCCTGAAGGAATAAGTACTGAAAACATCCTGCCTGATCAATAGTTTATTAAAAGCTTTGCCAGAGTCAGAAAGGAAAATGTTAATGCAGTTGCAACAGAAACCTGGGGGTTAAGTGAAGCCTTTCTGACCATCTGTGGTGCATTCAGTCCCTTCTTATGATTTTTGCTTGAAGGTCATAGAACAGAATGACATAGAAGCAATAAGGCTGGAAAAGCCCTCTCAATCATTGACTCCAACTGTTAACCCAACACTGTCAGTGCCACCACTAAACCCTGTCCCCAAGTGTTGGGGCGGGCGGAGGTGGTGAAGTGCTGCAATCTTCCCAAAAGTGTCTCCAGCTGAGGAAGGCGCTCGGCGGTGCCACACACACACACACACACTCACACGGGACAGCTGTTGTTGAAAGCTGACAGTACAGAGGTGGGAAGGGTCTTCGTATGGAGTTCCACAGGGAGGTTTATTGCAGCCACGCACGTGAAGGGTTCCAGGGACGAAGATGAGGATTGAGGGAGGGTCCAAGGTTTTATACGGGGTAGGCAGGG
>VZTE01003404.1:0-84334 GCA_013397775.1 Eulacestoma nigropectus
CCTGGGCCGAGAGGCGACGACAATATTACCTCGACAAAGAAACCCTGCAAAGCACCTCCCTGAGGGCTGCTTTAATACAGAGTTAACTTAGCACAGTATTTGTTCCCAAACTTCAGCCTGTGCCGGGAAGATGGTGGGAGGAGGGAACAGACCTGGGTGAAGCGAAAGCTGCTTATTCATTAACTCCCCATATGTTGAAGCATTTTGCCATACCCTGTGCAGAGTGATAAACACAGCTTTGAACATTCAAATGACAAATTCCTTCAGTTTGTTCCTTTTTGCCTAGTTAAAACATTTCCTCTCGTGACAGGTTTTTTTTTTCACTCCGTAAGACGGGAAAAGGGAAAAGTGCAGATGAAGCTACACCCAAAAAAACCCCCAGGGTCACCAAGGGGGGCCTGAGGCAATGCTGCAATGTTGGATTCAAAAAGTGAGTGGGGCTGGATAAACTTGACCTCACATTGGGATTCCACCATTCCTGGCTGCTCCAAGTCCTGTCCAGCCTGGCCTTGGGCACTTCTGGGATCCAGGGGCAGCCACAGCTTCTCTGGGAATTCCAGCCCAGCCCCTCCCCACCCTCCCAGCCAGGAATTCCTTCCCAACATCCCATCCATCCCTGCCCTCTGGCAGTGGGAAGCCATTCCCTGGGTCCTGTCCCTCCAGGCCTTGTCCCCAGTCCCTCTGCAGCTCTCCTGGAGCCCCTTTAGGCCCTGCAAGGGGCTCTGAGCTCCCTGGAGCCTTCTCCTCTCCAGGCTGGGCATTCCCAGATGGTTTGGAGCAGCCTGGGATAGTAGAAAGTGTCCCTGCCCATGGCAGGTGGTGGAGCTGGATGGGCTTTAAGGTCCCTTCCAACTCAAATTATTCTCTGAGCCTATAAACACACTCCAGCTCCAGGGCTCTGAATTATCAGTTTCCATCCAGATACCATCACCCTTCAGAGTTCTGCTGTTCTTCCAAAACAAAATCATGGAATTAAGTCATCTTTTTCCCCAAACTAAAACTCAAAAAAAATCAGAAATCTTTCTAAACCCTTGTTTTGCATGTGCTAGAGAAATAAAAAACTGCAACAACCAGTATGGAACTGTGGTTGCAGATCAAAAGTTATCAGGTATTTTAGTGCACAGTGGGAAAAAAACCCAGAATATTGGTTATCACGGGTTATTTTGTTCTCTATAAAGACACACATACATAATGGAAAAATAATCTATAAACAAACATTTAGAGAAACATCAATACCTGCTATTCAGCATGGAACAACTCCTCATTTTGTTATTAAGCAGCATTTCAGCCTGGCTATTGATTGGATATGTGATAGTGAAAGATGAGACTGAACCAGGTATTTTTCATGGCAAACATGAAACTCGGCATTTCTGGTGCGCTTCAGGGAAAAACACGTGGCTGAGGTGTTTGTTTAATAATAAACATCTTAGTTACTTAGTCAGAATTGGTAAATAAAAGATTATGAGGAGGCAAAAAAATGAAATCAAGGCTGAGACCCAATTGTTCAGAATAATGATTGTGGCTGAGCAAGATACGGAGGCAGAGCGTTAAATACAACACTCCAGCCCGGGCTGTCAATCAGGTGGAGGTTTCAGATATTGTAATTGGTAGCAAGTTTCCTAATCTCAACCTGCCAGGCAAGAAGCAATTCAACAAAAGCTCTGTCCCCCAAACAGAGTGGAATCTGAAAAGAGAAATTTTCTAATATTGGCAAGATCACAAGGTGGGTTTGACAGCTTTATTATGCTAAACTGACAAAAACATTACGCTCTGGTCAGTGCTAAAAAGGGTGGTTTTTCAGGAGCAATGTGGAAATACAAAGCACTGGGAAAGTCTGATGAACTCCTACTTTTATCTCCCTGGTGCAGCACATGAGCTGAGACATAGAAAACTCTCTTGGCCCAAGTACAAAATGAGAAATTAATATATCTTGATTTTCTCCTCAGGTCTCCCACAGCAGCGATGTGGGAGAGCTGCAAGAAGTCGCTGTGGCAGCTGAATATCCATTTAAAAAGGAAAAGGCCCCACTAACTTCACAGAAATAACACAATTCATTAACAATGAGATGATATGACAGTCGGTGGAATTCATCAGATGGAAGCTGTAATACATTTTATTGCTTCTACTGGAAAAGGGTTTGGAAATAGAGTTAAAGTATTGACTCTGTCTGTGTGTGTGTGTGTGTGCATACATCCATTTATTTATTTGATACATAAAGAGAAATGGAGCCAGCCAAACAGAAACAGGACACAAACACTAAGAGTATCTCAAAAACACGAGCTGAGTGGGAATGCTGGAACTATTTTCTTTCAAACCATGGATATTTAGGGAACACTGGAGTAATTCCACGCCTCCACGGGAACAAGGACACCAGGTTTGTTGAGCTGTCCCTGCCTCTCCCCTAAGTGCTCATCAGCCAAAATAATTTCCTGCTTTGCTGGATCCAGCCTCGAGTCTCCAAACATGCACCTACATCCCAGCTAGTTGGCTTCGGAATGTGTGAAGGAATGCACACAAATGTGGGGAGAGTAAACATGTTCGCTCTGGCACATACACACTCCTAAACACGAGAGGTGAGAGCAGAATCATCCTCTGCTTGTGGAATTCTTGCTGCTACAGCCACGTGAGATCACGAAGAGTAAACAGACTGATAACTGAACACAAATAGAAACAAGAAGAAAGCCTTTAAATTGCTAAATTACCTTGTAGGGAATGAAAATGTTTGTGGTTATTATCCTGCTTTGTAACAATCCCCCCTCTGTTATCTACATCTTGCAAACTCCAGTTTAGGAAAAGCCCAGCAAACAGCTTCTGATTATTGAGTTGTTGAGATGTGGAAAGGTAAACAAGGCTCTGAAGCATCTGAACAAATGTGGGGCTGGCACTGTTGGCACCTGAGCACTTCTGTTGATGACAAACTCATCACAGAAACCAATTCCTGGCTGGGAAGCTGCAGATCAGCTCCTCAGCTCAGCACTGGGGCTATCACTGCAGAGCATGTTGGGCCATCCTAAGCCTTGAACAGAAAAAGGAAGAGATCATTAAGTTATAATTTCCCCACACAATTGGTATAAGCATTTCCTACCAACAGGATTAGGATGAATATAAGATCCCAGAATAAAGCTGCTCAGCAGTGAGGATGGCAGTTTAGTGTCTAGTAAATTTGATTTCTCTGAAAATCCTGACACATCATAATAGCAAAATCCTATTTACTGTAGCAAGCAGGATGGATAATACCATTTAACACCTGGTATAGAATGTGCCATCAGCTCAGAGCTTTGTGCTCCGTGTGCTCATCTTACCTTAAGGTTAATGCTCCTTGACAGCCTCCATGGAAAGCAGAATCCCCAAATTAAGTGCCGAGCTTGGGATTTGCAAATCCTTCCCCGACGTTTAAGTCAGGGAAAAAAAAAACAGATGCAGAGAAGTGGATCAACATTTCCTGAACTTAACGTCTGTATTCCCAGGCTGGGATCCGGCACTGAGCCCTGTGTGGAGCAGGAATGTCCCCACACCAAGGCCACCACAGCCCCAGGGCCCTGTGGGGACTGTGGGATGGGCAAAGAACTGGCAGGGAGGTGACCTGTAGGCTGTTAAATGTGTAGTGAATCCAATGTAATACTGAAACCTCCAAATTCCTACAGAATGGCAGAATCATGGAATTGTTTAGGTTGGAAAAGCCCTCTGAGATCATCAAGGCCACCAGTGAGCCATGTCCCCAAGTGCCACATCTTCAAATTGTCTAAATCCCTCCAGGCATGGGGACTCCACCACTGCCAGGGCTGGACAATCCTTTCCATGAAGGAATTTTCCCAATATCCAACATAAACCTCCCCTGGCCCAGCCTGAGGCCGTTCCCTCTCCTCCTGTCCCTGTTCCCTGGGAGCAGAGCCCGACCCCCCCCAGCTGCCCCCTCCTGTCAGGGAGTTGTGCAGAGCCACAAGGTCCCCCTCAGTCCCTCTTTTCTCCAGGCTGAGCCCCTTTCCCAGCTCCCTGAGCCACCCCTCAGATTTGTGCTCCAGGATAATCCTGTTACCTCACCCCACAACCACATTCATATACAAACTGCTCAACACTTAACAGCATTTCTAGGAAACTCAGGAGCAGGGAAACTTGGCTCCAGTGGAAAATATTATGATTAATATGGGGATCCATATCTTGCTCATTCACACTGATAAACTAAGTAGTTGTGTCATACAGCAGGGTATTAAAATTAATTTCCTTCTGCTCCCATGACTTGGGGCAGGATTCTCCTAATGATGCATATTAGCATTAGGAAGCAGGGCAACATGAAAATAGCTGGGTTTGCTGGAGGAAATTGGAACTGGGGAGTCCCATCAGTCTCAAGAGACAGAGCAGGAGCAGACACAGCTCACTGAGTGTCTGTGTGATGCCAAAACCACAGCGAGCAGCAGGAGAGGGTCGTGTTTCCTTCATGAAAAATGTTGTAAAGCAAAAGCAACGGGGTGAAGGAAAACTGGGATGTCACCTGCTCTGCATGAAAATTGTGTGCCAGTGTTGGTGGGGACTGGAACCTGCACAGCAAAGGGACACTGGAGATGGTTACGAATAAAGGCTCCAGACACTGGGGCTTGGAACTGGCACTGAAACCAGGTAAAAATACTGCACCTCTCCACTGGAATTAGAGGGACAAGACAATGAAGATATCAAACACCCCAAATGGAACAGCTTCAGCTACGGGGAACTGCACCGAGTAAGGACACACAGAGTTCCTGAGCTCTGGCACACAGGGAATGGCATTCCCTGGAAAAAGGCTCGGATTTCACACTGGGGCTCTTCTCTTATTCCAAAACAACTTTTATTTTCTCCTCAGAGAGTCACAGAATGGTCTGGATTACAAAAGACCTTCAGGATCCACCAGTTCCACCCCCTGCCATGGGCAGGGACACCTTCCACGGTCCCAAGATGCCCCAAGCCTTCTCCAGCCTGGCCTTGGGCACTTCCAGGGATCCAGGGGCAGCCACAGCTCCTCTGGGCACCCTCTGCCAGGGCCTCCCCACCCTCAAAAATTCCTTCCAATATCCCATCCATCCCTGCCCTCTGGCAGTGGGAAGCCATTCCCTGGGTCCTGTCCCTCCGTGCCTTGTCCCCAGTCCCTCTGCAGCTCTCCTGGAGCCCCTTTAGGCCCTGCAAGGGGCTCTGAGCTCTCCCTGGAGCCTTCTCCTCTCCAGGTGAGCATTCCCAGCTCTCCCAGCCTGGCTCCAGAGCAGAGGGGCTCCAGCCCTGGGAGCAGCTCTGTGGATTCCTCTGGACTCTCTCCAGCAGCTCCAGGTCCTGCTGCTGCTGGATCCCACAGCTGGATCCAGCTCTGCAGGTGGGGTCTCACCTGAGAGGGGCACAGGGACAGATTCCCCCCTTCCCCTGCTGTCCACGGAGGGTTCTGGCTCCCAGTGCCCATGGCCAGGGCAGGTCCAGCTCTCACCCACCAACACCCCAAGTCCTTCTCCCAGGGCTGTTCTCCATCCTTTTCTCCCTCCAGCCTGGATTTGTGCTTGGATTGCCCTGACCCTTGTGCGGGACCTTTCACTAACGCAGTGTGGGGCACACACAGCTCAGTGACTTCAGTACTGTTTTATCTCTGGGTGATGCTGTAGTCAAGAACCACCTTCATCCCACAGACAGACAGTGAAAAACAGTGACAAATTTCCCTCCAAGCTTCACATGTGAACACTTAAATCGCAGCTGCACATCCCAGTCAGACCCAGAGCACAGGAGGGTTGTTCTTTAACTCCTTTGTTAAACTCTCTGCTATTGCTCTGCTGCTGTGGAGCATGCAATAACTAATAGCTTATGTGCTATCTTTGACCTAGAAACACTGGCAGCTGTTAGGGGAATTGCTGGGTTTTGGGGAAGTATCAAAAGGTTTTTAGCACATAAACCAAATTTATGAACAGTTATTCCCCTGGAGAACAGAACTGTTTATGTTTTACCATCGCAGCTGTCACTGGTGCACAGTTGTTCTGTCCTGTATTAATACCCTGTAAAGGTTGAGCATCTTCCCTCAGTCACTGAAATATTTTCAATTGACAGACTTCATCTGGCACTGAATATGGATAATTTTCTCCATAAGGAGCACGCTGTGCTGACACTAATCTGTTCTGTTGTCATCTCCCTTTATTATCAACGTCTGCATTGTTTTTTCAGCAGCACTGAAGAACACAAATATGAAGCTTCTAATTGAAAAGGCTAAGTAATCAAAAAGCCAATTAATCATCGAGATGAGCTCTGACACTCCATGATGCAACAGCCAGAAATACCACATAGGCATAACTGAAGTGTTTTTAAAGTGTGCTTATTTGATGTGGGAATGATCTGAGATTGTAATTAGCATTCTTTGTCACAGGTGACAGACTCGGATTGAACATTTCTTCATCCTGACATTAATTCTCCGAGCTCCTCTTGCTCCCACCCCACCTCCTGTTCCGAACTTCCCTCTGCGGAGCAGCCCATGCTCTCTCTGTGCACCTTCCACTGAAATCAGGACAAGTTTAGGAACAACCAACCAGCCTCTTTTCATGCTCTGTCATTTCCTAGACCTTCCTTTTTTTTTAAGCTCTATTTCCATCCCAATTTTCAAAATCCCCAGCGCAGAAGCTCACAGGTGACCCCAGTGAGGGCTGCAGGGCCCGGCCTTGGGGAAGGTGGGATTGCAGGAGCTGTGACCCCTCTGCTTGCCCAGGTTTTCACTCTGCTACCTCCACCTCTCTGAAGAGATTCCAAGTCAGATTTGGAACGCAGAGGTCGCTCCTCTCAGAGCTGGAACAGAACTTTTTTGTGTAGGAGAGAGATGAAAATGTACCTTGATGACAAACTGGGTGACAACTTGGAAAAGCAGAGGGGTTTTACCTCACAAATAAAGAGTCAGAATGAGAACACAAGGCTTGGTATCAAAAAAACCACTCTGAAGACAGAGCAAACATCACTCGTGGAATAAAACAAGGAATTCAGAACCACTTTGCTGTAATCCTGGAGAATTCCAAGCCAAGCAGAGAAACCAAGGGATGGCAGAACTTTTCTATTTCACATGCCCTAGGGGTGATACTCCAGCAGAACTCAAATAGTTGTTTAAAGTTCATTATCTCCCTTGCACACCACAAGGATTGATTTACAGACGTTAAAATGTGATTCCACATTGGAAGTCTTCACCTAACAGGAGCAAGTGATGCCACTGCATGAGTGACCTACTTGAATGTGAAAATAACTCAGTAAAACACCTAAAAAGACGTAAAAGGTAAAAAAAAGGTGAAAGAGAAAGCTGTCCAAGATCCATGGTTTATCAGACATCCTTTGCCATGAATTATTCCACACTAAGAGCACAGCTACAACCACCCCAAAAGAAGCCAGGCTGGATAAGACTCCACTGATGCTTTTTCCTCCACCACCAGCCAGTTATTGGAGAAAAAGGAAAGTATTCTGTGGATTTTTTTTTGGTGAAAGACCTTAATTTTGAGCTGTTTAAATAATGCATCGATTTAGAATCATTAAACGAATTTCCCCTCATCCTTTCAAACTCTTTTTCACTGCCACGAACATGGGACTTCATTAATGTCATCATCAAAAAGGGAGGACAAAACACCGAGATGGTATCAGATATCCCCTCGATTTAAAATATTCATTAAGACCAGTTATACACACTGATATTCCATGCAACATGTTCTTGCTCCTAATCCATAAAAACAAGGGGTTTTCTTCTAGCCTGCTAAGCTGCATAAGTGAATATGTATCTTGTTAATAATTTTCACGACCAACTAACAAAAAAAAAAATCCAAATTAATCACCAATATTTAAGCTCAGGAAGAAGGCAGAGGGGTAAAGGAGGCAAATGTATTCAGGCTGGAGGTTACAACCAACCTGGCAGCCAGAAAATGATGACAGCAGTAATTATTTGAAATTAACATCCTATAAAATAATACCCTATAAAGAATAGGAATGTTAACAGCAATATGTTAAGCCACTGTAAGCAAGTCCCACTGCTTCCCAAGCTGCTCTCTACAGTTTAATTTCAAGTCTGTGATGAGATAAAGACACAGAAGTGCTTTTTAAACACGGTATAGACTTGGAATTAAAATTAAACTCTCCATGTACTGATGGAGGAATCACTAATTCCACCCATTGAAAGCAGAAATTCACCACATCTCTTCACACTTCACTTTTTTTGTTGTTATTTTAATTTAAATTATTTTACTTGGTGACACTTATTCACTTCCACTGCCTCTTCATCAGCATTGGTAAAAAATAACCTCATTATTTCACTTTTCTGTCTGTAATTACCATGGCAGATGAAATCCCACAGCGAATGCGAGAACTTTGTTAGCAAAGAAAACAATATTCTCACCACCAAACCTTCTGCCTTGTCAATATTAAGCCAGAAACAGCACCAGCAATACAAAAATAACCCCTCTGGCCAGAATTTTCATCTTTATCTCCTTAAAAAAGCCATCTTGGAAATATAACCCAGAGCAGAAATTAGCAGAACACTCTTCATTAAAAGGGGAAAAAAAAGGTTTTACCCTCTCTTCCAGCCGAGCCAGCTGCTCTTTGTAGTAGGCATCGTGTTTCTTCAGCTCCCTGTCCTTCTCTTCCAGCTGCCTGGCCTAAAAAAAAGAAACAGGATAATAAAAATACTGGATCATGGATATTGTCCATTGTTCTGGGCCTTTCCCTCCCCTCCTCAACAGCTATGCCTGAGTTTGTCGCAACAGATTTGGAAGTGTCACCAAAAAGCACCAGGCTGGGATTTATTTTTATTTTTTTATTTCAATTAACTTGGCAAATCACTTCTGAACTTAGGAAAACCTAATTGTAAACAGGTGGATACTTTGGAAGAACAAAATCCTTTTATGTATTTGCTAAAAAGTGCATCTAAAACTCTGCTGTCCTCTTTAATCAGGAATCACTCCTCTGGAAACGCCCAGATTGGCTGAAGTACCCACTGAGCTGAAAAACTCGACCATAGGATCACTCCCATGTCCAATAATCTAAAATAATACAGAATAATTTAAAATATTTATCTTTTCAATCCCAATATGACTTGAATGTTCATTTAAGAGACACTGCTCCCAGCAAATTGATGTTTTTGGCTTTTCATCTGCAGTATTTCCCAATTCCCAGGATTAAGGGGACTCATTAAAAATGAGAAAATACATTTAGAAAGCACACATGCACAGAGGAATTTATTAAAAATATATAAAGCTGTAAGTCCTGCAGTATAAATACCAGACAAGAGATTTTTAACAAGCTATGAAGGGTTTAACACCTAAATTATCAATGCAAATAATTTCCAGGTTCATCATTTTTTAATAAAATATCTTTAGTGACTAATAACTATCTAATAGAGGTCATTATAACAATTACACCAAGTATTGTAAAGTTACAAGACTTGATTCCATTTGTCAAGATTAATTTTTTGGGTGTTTTTTAGCAAACACCCAAGGAACACATTCAAAAGTTTGGATTTTCCCTTGTTTCCTTATTCAACTACTTACCTTTGTTTCTATGTCCTGAAGCATGTAAAAAATGTTAGAATTCCAATTAAATGTATTATATAATGGTGAATAGAAAGAATGCCAAAAAAAACCCCACATGCATGTCAGGTGCATCTAGAAAAATGCAGAAAACTACCTGGAAACTGTTGGGATTTTTCATGCAGCTGCACCAAAAACACCCCAAAAAGCCGTATTTTGGATGAACCAAACCCTGTCCTCTGCCAGCCACTCCGCCAGAATTCCATGGAGCACATGCCCTGTCCACCAGCATTTAAATGATCAGCCTTGACTCACTAATTACTGGTTTTCCAGAGCTCATTCCATGAAATATTCCACAGCCAAACTCCCATGTTTCGTATTGATCATGGTTTGCTTCTTTTCATAGATAATCCCTGATGACCTCCCAGACCTGGTGGTTACAGAACAGCTTAAAATTCACTGCAGGTTTTGTGTCCCCCAAAACCATCCTCTCCCGAATACGGATTCATGGAATGGTTTGGGTTGGAAGGGATCTGAAAAATCATCTCATCCCACCCCCTGCCATGGGCAGGGACACCTTCCACTGCCCCAGGCTGCTCCAAGCCCCATCCAGGCTGGCCTTGGACACTTCCAAGGGCAGCCACAGCTTCTCTGGGCAAGCTGTGCCACAGCACCTCAAACTCCATATCTCACATTCCATATCTAATATTCCATATCCAATATTCCAGATCTAATATTCTAGATCTAATATTCCGAGTCTGCAAGGCACCTTCATGGGTACCCAATGCAAATATTCCATGTCTAACCATCCCATGATCCCCAAAACACAAAAGATCTCCAGAACATTCCTTCTGTGCAAATGGATTAAACCAGGCCAGTGACAAAGAAAACACAAAATTAATATTCCATAAAGCTCAGGAGAACTCGGTTAAGGTTTAGTTCTTACAATCCATTCGTGTTCCCCACAATTCTATCCATGACCTGGAACTAAAACTGATGTGGGAAAGGCAACGGGATGGAATCAAACCCAGGGAAGAACCTCCTGATTGAATTCACTCGCCGCATTTCCGACGATTCACGAGGGCAGAGCTTTTCAGGGTGTAAAACACAACAGGTCAAGGGCACAGCAAGGACAGAAGAGACAAAAGCCATCCTTATCCTCCAGGATTTAAACTGAGCTTAAATCCTTTTCCTCTGTCTTGCTCTGATCAGGGAATGCAGTAACATTTGTTCCAAGGATATCCATCTGAATGGAAGATTTTGCCCTGGAAAGTTTGATTTACGCTGGGAAGTTTGTTCGTTTTTTGGGTTGATTTTTAGGTTTGGTTCCTTATCCCCCCTCAAAATAATTAATTATCAAACCAGCTGGATTTTACTGCTCTACAGTGACACTGCTCATCGCCCTGATCTAGCACTGATAAAGGAGAAATATTGTATTATAAAAATACTCAACAATATGTTTATCCAAAGGTTTGCTTCCCTAGATAGTGGAAGTAACTGGAAAATTTGGTTGGCAAGTAAGAAACTCAGCAAAAAACCAGTTTCTTCCACCCCTGACACTTGTACAGTAACGCAGACACAGCAAAGTTCAAATGAATAAATAATAAATAAAATTATTCATTTATACAGGAGACAATAAATATGCCAATAGAGGAGAACTGAGTGTCAAAATAAAAACCTGTAAAGTAATACTATATTTATGGGGCTGCAGCAACGAGATCCCTGTGAATGTCAATGAGCTGCAAGAAAATAATTAAGAATAGCCATGTTTTCAATTAGCTGAATGCTGCACTTCAGGTGTAGATGAGATACTGGAACAGGTTTGTTGCTTCTTCACGAAGAAATTGATAAACAAAACCTTTGCTTGGGTGTTTTCTAAACAACAGCTTCAAAAGGCCACCTTTGGTTCCCAAAGCCACCCAAATAGAATACCCAAAAGAGAGCAGTAATATTAAGTACAGGTTCTCCACAATCACAAGGAAGTTGGACCAAGATTTAAAGACCAACTTGGGTTTTGTTTTCAAAAGCAGCATCTGGATTTGGCACAGCACTGGAAGGAGTTGCCATCATGGGAAAAATGGATGTCTTCCCTAGAAAAAAATTCCAGGAATTGCCTCGTACCTGGCTGCATCTTTGACAAAGTCAAGCCCTGCTCACACTGAATACAACGAAAACACATTTATTTTTGTCCTGCGTGAGGCAGAACAGAGCAAACAAGCAGCTGACTGAAAACCCATGTTTAATAATTAAATTTTAAAAATAAATAAAGGAATTTAGGTCAGCTAAATTAAAGGTCAGTTGGATGCAACAAGATTCCAGGTGTGTGTGGTCATAAATTGCTGTTATTTAAGGAGCTGATGAAAAAAAAAAAAATCATTTTCAGGTGGTTTAATGTAGGTTTTTAGGCAGATTTCAGACTCCTGAAAGCCTTTGGCAGTCCCAGGTTTAGAGCTGCCCCTCAGCGCCGACTCCAAGCTCCAAATTCATTAACATCCCAAAAATTTACAGTGGAACTGCTGAGATGGCCTCAGTTTGCGTTTTCCTGGGAAAAGAATGATCTGCTTCAATATAAGAGTCCAGTTGGAATTTATAAATTAACATCAGCCAGGTGAAAGTCCTCTGAAGGTCTTGTTTCAGGGTCATCTCACCAAACATCAGGGGATGGGGTAGGTGGACACCAAGGACTGGTGACCCCCCAAGGCACATCCAAAGATTCCAGACCTGGCATCGGGGCTGGGGGCTGGAAGAGCTCCTGTCACATCAGCTTTATGAGTGAGGGAGATTTTCCAAACAAAATTCTGATCACAGCAATGAGAACTCCTCTCATGGGAAAGCTCACATGGAATACGTGCAGACCTTGGGACGAGCCTGAAGGAAAAATTAATGGATTGAAGGGCAAAAGAAGTGGTGGCAGCTCCACAAGCTCCACCGTCCCCCAGGAGATCTGCTGGCAGCTCAGGATGAGCGGGATGCACCAGCACAAGAGAGATCTCAAAACGCGACCTTCCTCTACCACAGTGTTGGAGGTTTTCCATGTCTTTTGCAGCTTGAGGTCTGCTGGATGAGCACATCCATGGGTTAGGGCTGGGTGTGAATCCCAGAGCTCGCTGACATCAGCATCACTCAGGTCCAGGCTGTGAGTGTCAAGTAAATAATTATTCAGCATTCCCTAAAATCAAGGTTTGGGCTGGAAGGGACCTTAAAGATCATCTCTCAAACCTCTGCACAAGCAGAGACATCTTCAACTCCACCAGGTTGCTCTGAGTCCTGTCCAGCCTGACCTTGGATGCTTCCAGGGATCTGACATCCACTGAATTCCTCTCCCACTCACCCTGTGCAGCCACGTTTGCACATTGATAAAATCAGATAAAGCTTCATTATTTGCATGAATTATTACAACCAGCAAAACTACTCTCTTCTTCCACTGCATGGAGTGTCCCAAAAAAATAATTCCCAATTTCCACATTTCATGGATGTTGAACTGCCACAGTTTTAATTTTTAACCTTCTATTTCAGCATATAAATACACCCATCATTCTCAACAGGCAACACCAGTAACTTATAGATATTCCTGGGAACACATGCTGCTCCCTTCCCCCTCCCAGAATTCCTTTTAAAATCATCACTATGCACAAAATCATCCCTAAGCACAAAAAAAAATCATGTGGACACATCACTTGAAAAGAGGGATGTTCATTTCCACTTGTAAAGGTGGAGAATTGTTAGGAATTAGAAACGGCAGCACCAATAATGCATCATAAAACGAAGTCTTTGACAAGTGTAATTAAAACAAGCTTTTGTAATTACCACTAAATGTGCTACAGTACATTTTCTAAAAATAATGAAGTCCTAAAAGAGTGAGTCGAGCAGATAAAAAAGATCACATTGAGAGGAGCAGGCTAATGGGGAAAATTAAAAAATTGAATTTGTGAACAAGTAAAGATTTAGTGTAGAACAGAACATGCGACAAGAAGCTTCATTTACTGCATCTCGTTACGGACCAAAGGAGAAAAAAAACAAATCTACAAATGCCAAGCAAAAGAGTTACAGATTCCAATCCTAATGTGAGTCACGGGAACATGCACAGGAAAATCCACAGGATTTTCCATCAAGGCAGAAATCCATTGATGCTGTAGCCCCAGTAAAAAGCTGAAGAAGAATGCCATCATTATGCCAGAATAAAAAGCTGAACAAGGAAAATCCCAGAATCACTGAGGTTGGAAGAGCCCTCCAAGATCATCAAGGCCAAGCTGTGCCTGATCCCCACCTTATCCCCAGTCCAGAGCTCCGAGTGCCACCTCCAGGAATTCTTTGGACACCTCCAGGGATGGGGACTCCAAACTTCGCTGGGCAGCACTTCCATAAGGTGCAACACCCAGAGAAGGAGGTGGATCATTTAGGGAGAGCAGACACACCCAGAGAGATCCCAGAAGTTTCTGCTCCAATAGGGGCAATGTAGAGGCCACAGTTGGCACCCCAAGGCCGTACTCAGCTGGGGTTTGAAACCTTCCCAGCATGGAGACAGAAAAGCTCTGCTGAGCCTTCTCCATCTGCAAGGTCCCCCAGACTCTGTGCAGGGACAGGGCTCCTGGAGGAGAAGCAGCAGGAGGGAAGTTCTGAGTCACCACTCACTTGGAGAGGACTCGGGGTTCCTTCCAGCCTGATTTATTTTATGATCCTACCCCAAAATGAGGGGCAGAAAAAATCACACATTTGTACCAAGTCACCAGAAACAAGCAATTATAAAATCCCAAACTGGTTTGGGGGTGGAGGGGACCTTCAAGACCATCTCATTCCAGCCCCTGCCATGGGCAGGGCACCTTCCACCAGCCCAGGTTGCTCCCAGCCCTGTCCAACCTGTCTCTGTACAATGTCAGCACTGAAGAAAAGCTGCCACTTCTCACCAAGCTCTGAATGAACCATCTGGTTCGCTCAGCTTAAAAACAACAGACTCTGAAGACTTTATTCCCTTGAAAATAAAAATTAAAATACACTCATGACTATTCTCATTAGCAACAGGCAGAAAAGCCTCGTGTTTCCATCCAACCGCGGTTCAAAGGAAAAAGAGACGCTAAACAAATCTGAATTACATCTCTGCATGTCACCGGGAATGAAAGAAAGGCATGACTTGTTCCTGAAACTCTATCCATGCTTTTCAGTCAGCCAACACAGTCCAAGGAGATCAAACATTTTAAAGACTATCTGTACTGCTGCCAGGTATTTGTAGCAATTCAAATATTGTCTCTAACCGTTGCTGACAGCTTCTGATGTTTCAGTCATATGTCAAATATGTAGTTTTCCACTAAACTGAAAGAAGCAGAGACTGCTCCATATGAGCCAGAGTGGATTTCTCTCTATAAAACAGAGCAAGAGGACCATTATCCTGTAAAATCGGGAAAAAACTGCCAGTAAACCGATTTACGACTCTGTTCTGCTTCCATCTTTGTTGCTATTGTAGCAAATCATAAATATTTTTGCCATTTTTTACCGTGTTCAGAATTGATATTAATGATGATTTTGCAGAAATACTTTTAAATTCCTGGATTAAACGACAGAAAGGTAAAGAAAAGTTATTGCTAAGCACAGTCAGCCAATATTCGAGGCATTTTTAAACAAAACATGATGTACAGCAAAGCAAAATGTAAGGAATCACCACTCTTGGAAGAGTTCACCACTGCAAAACCAAGCCAGAGAGAAGAAATTTGCACCTCAAATTTCAGTTGCCTCACACTCAAATATTCAGAGAAAATTTTGAAATTTAAGCTTTCCATCTAGGACTCTTCATTCTTCTGTCCAAAACCCAGCATCATTTGTCACCAGTGTTGTATTATTATCATTTTAAAAGCCCCAATCCTCGTGCTTTGTAAACTGAAGATTCAATGGGCTGCACACAAGCAGTGAAATAATTCTTAGGGATGCTGCATTGATATCAGCAATGAAAACTCAGCACCTCATTGAAGCCACTTCAAAGCCAATCTCATTTGGAACCCCATTGAAAACCTCCTGTATTTTCTGTTTATTAGAGGCCTCTCGGCATCAGGGGCCATTCTCCAGAGTTATTTTCCATCTGTGAATATCCCACTTCTTCTATCAAATGATCAAAACTCTGCATGAATTGATACCATTTCCTCCCAGCACCAGTTGCCTCATTGGAAGTGGCTGCTCAATCTGTTATCCTGGGAACCAATTCCCACTAAAGGCAGAAAGTGATGATGCCCGAGGAGGTAAATCCACTTTGGAATACCAAATAAAAGGACATTTATTGCTGCTCAGCTATTCAAGGCATTGATTTCTGCTTAAGACACAGAACTGAGTCACTTGGAACTACATCAGGTGTTTCTCCGTTTGAAAGATACGACACAAGCAGAACCTTCATTCTTGGATGTTCAAAAAGGCACTTAAAAATACAGATAATCTGTTGCCTTAAAGGTATTTTATCTGTGTTTTTTGGAATTTTGATCTTGTTAAATTGAACTCTTCTGTTGAGTACTAAACAAACCATCAAACTCATTGATTCTGTCCCAAATTATGCAGCCATTTTATTTCCCATTACTTCCAAACAGAGATTTTCCTATTCAGCTTGAGAATAAAAGAACTGTAACCAGCAGATAATTTCAGACTGAAGATGTAACTTGGAAACAAGTTCATCTCTAAACAGAATATTTGACTTAACAGTGAAATTTGGGGATTAACCTCAGCATTGCCAAGGGAAGACAATTTTGGTGAACTTTTGGAATGTTACAACCTTCCCTCAGAGACCTTTTGGCATCGAGACACACAAAAAATTCACATGGTAAAGAAAATATTTACAGCTAACTCATGTGCCAGATATGTCAAACTAAACAAAATCTATCCCAATTAGTAAGTCCGTTTTTAGCTCTGTTTCATTTTTTCCAGCACTCTGAAAACTCAATCCAAACAATTAACACGACAGTTTGTAGTTCTTCACTTTATACCCATAAAATACTTAACTAAGTGTGAAAATCCTAAGTTAATACCACATAGTTACCATAACTCCTTAAATTACTACCTACAAACCAAGACCCAGCTAAGCCTTGGGAATGTGGGAGAACACAGCAGGATTTAATGCTCTCTGTATTTTAATTACTAAATTACAATGCTGGTCTTCCAGTGTTTTCTTTAAAGATTTAACAACTTACTCTGAAATAAAAGCACCAGAGAATTACTACCTTGAGTAGAGCAGCTCTGAAAGGGGCTGGGATTAATTTATGCATCGATTATTGGTGAGCATCTTCCTTTTATATAATCCTATAACACGTGTCATTGAATTTCTGTGTCCAACTTCCACTCACTGCACTTTTATTTCTCTTCTCATTTGATTGCAGAGTCTCCAGGGCAGAGCCTGGAACTCACTACACATCTGTGCAGTGTTTAACATAATTATACTTCAAGCTCTGCTGGTGTTCGTGTTATTCTAACAGAAATAAATAATATTCTAAGCACAGAAAATATTCAAACTGGATGGAAAAAGCAGATTTAATGCAAGACAGGCAGGGAAACAAACACTTCAGTTTTGTCAAGACCATAGCAGAAAAAGAAATGAAAATAATTAATTTTTTTAAAAGGCCTTGCCCTGTTCAGATGGTGAATGTCTGAGTGTGCCAGGAATTTGGGACTGGGCAACTAAACAAACCCTCAAAGTTATGAATATAATTAAGTAATTGGAGGCAGGAAATACATGGAAGAGAGGGACTGATGCTGACATTTCTATTCCACACTCTGACATCCTTGTCAGGAACATTTGCTGACACAACATTTAAAGGGTTTAACACTGCAGGGATTGTTCCAAAAACATGGTTCTGCATGGTTGTACTAAAATGTTTATACATTTTACTGTAAATTTTTGTCACACTTGGAGAGAATAAACCAGCTGCCTCACTGGATGTTCAAAAATAATTCAATGGCATCTTATACACAGAAAAATGTCAAGCAAGTAATAAATGAAGGCCAACGAAATGCTCAAAGGTTTCATAAAAATTACTGGATTGAAATGGCCAAAAAGGTCAAACCAGAGAAGATCATGGCAGGTGAAATCCCAGAAGGGGTTGGGTTGGGAGGGACCTTAAAGATCATCCCATTCCACCCCCTGCCATGGGCAGGGACACTTTCCACTGTCCCAGGCTGCTCCCAGCCCCATCCAACCTGGCCTTGGACATTTCCAGGGATGGATCCAATGAGGATGAGTGGAAAATAACTTGGAAGCAAAAGTCTGCACCAGCCAGGTGAAGCTTTTTTACTCTGACTATAAAGCCCCAGAGAAAAACTTGATATTCCTGCAGGAAGCCAAGGAAAACTCATCCCGTGTGTTAAAACAGCAAAATAAAAACAGGAGATTTATGAAGTAAAGGGGAAGGAGAAGATAGCACCACATTGAGATCACAATATTTAATATAAATAAAATTCAGATCCTCCCAGAGCTCTGGTCACTCTCTGTATATTCATATTTATATTTATATTCTGGTCACTGCAGAGAAAAGCTTTAGAAAAGAAAGAAGCTGGAGATACCTAAAGACCAAACCCCTGAGAAGAGCTCTGTGTACAGGAGAGAGGTACACAAAATAATTAAATGTTCAGAGAAGGTGAGCCAGGCTCTCCTATTTACTCCTTCTCATAATACAAGACCGAGGAAATATTCAGTGAACAGTGAAATTGAAAAGCAACAAATTTGAAACCAATTAAATGCATAATTAACCTGCAGAACTCATTGCCACAAGTTATCAGCGAAGCCGATCGCTCAGCAAAACCCGAAAAAGTTGAGATGTTTGTGTTACCTCTGCAAACATCCACACTTTCACCTTTAAGCTACCTCACACTCTGGATTCCTTGGAGCACTAAGCATTCTTTGACAATATAATATTATTATTAAACAATTAACAACACTGAAATCTGTCACGTGTCAGTTATTTGAGGCCGTAAGAAGAAGGAAACTCCAAGGAACTGCTTTATTTCTTTTGGTGTCTGACAAAAACCCTGATTTGAGTCCCCAATTTCAGCCCCTCTCAGCTGCTGCCATGCTGCTTTTACACAGCCAGGAAAACAAAAGGAAGTTTAAAATCAACCTTGCCAGCTTTTTTCACCACACTCAAGTTGAGAATTTCTATGGGGATGACAGATCCACACCCAGAGCTTCGAGGTCTTTGTGCAGAGCTGCCTCTCCTTGTTTGTGGCAACAGCTAAAGGGGGCGAGGAACCGATGTTAAATGGAACTCAAGGTATAAAGCAAAACAAAGAAATCTCATCGGCAGGGAAAAGAAGAGTTAATGAGGAATTTAAATACTGCTGAGCCACAAACCAGATTGGATCCAATGGACTGAGCGAGTCTCTGCTCAGCGAATTTCCGACCGTCAGCCTCATTGTCCTGAACACACCGAGATCCAGGCAGCCAGAAGAGCCATTTCCAGCTTGAAGAGGAGAAAAAGTGCTGAGGAGCACATGGAAGACAGAGACGGTGAAACCATGTCCCAGGTTTAGCAAAGGAAACCACCACTGGGGGCTCCTCAGGCTTCTCCCTTCCCACTTCCACTCTGGGAGAGCTGGGAATGTTCACCTGGAGAGGAGAAGGCTGCAGGGAGAGCTTCCAGCACATTCCAGAGCCTAAAGGGGCTCCAGGAGAGCTGCAGAGGGACTTGGGACAAGGCCTGGAGGGACAGGACCCAGGGAATGGCTTCCCACTGCCAGAGGGCAGGGATGGATGGGATCTTGGGAAGGAATTCCTGCCTGGGAGGGTGGGGAGGGGCTGGGCTGGAATTCCCAGAGAAGCTGTGGCTGCCCCTGGATCCCTGGGAGTGTCCAAGGCCAGGCTGGATGGGGCTTGGAGCAGCCTGGGATAGTGGAAGGTGTCCCTGCCCATGGCAGGGGTGGAATGAGATGATCTTGAAGGCCCCCAAAAGGACATTCCCCACCCGTGGAATCCATGGTGCCCTTCCTGCATCTCCGGCAAAACGACCCGAAAATTCAGGAAGCGCCATCCGTGCAGGAGGACGAGCTGTGCCCTCGGTTCAGCTCCTTGTGCAGCCTCAGGAAAGATTTCTTTCCTTTCCTTTTCCTTTTCCAGGCTCTCAGTGATGCTTGCCAGGAGTCTGAGGCTGTCTGTACAGCGCTTGGAGAGTCCCCAGTCCGTGCATTTTCTAAAGGAATGCTATTATTTTAACACGAGCATTTTTTATGTTGTGGGTGAGAGCGCCTGGAAGGGAAAGCAAACACTTAAAAGTGCTTTCTAAAAAAGAGGTTTCATCCCAGTCAATAGGATGCTTCAGGAAAATATAAGCTGCCAAGTACTTCTATAGTAATGGGAAAAAAAATGAAAAAAACCCCCCTCTTTTGGGAGTTGCTAAAACATGTCAATTTTATACAATCTTTTTTTTTGTACTGCCCAACACTGTGAGTGCTAGAAAGCAAAGCTCTCTGCTGGATTTGTGGGGGTTTTTTTTTTCCTGCATGCCTCCAATCTATTTGTCATGCAATACAGCCTGTTCTAGCCCACAGTGAGAATTAATGCTTAATTTTCTGAACGTGGAGAGACATACCAACTATTTGCACAACTAATGGCCCTGGTATTTGCATGAAATGCAGAACAGCAAAGAACTGTTCAAATTAGATTAATTTGGAAATGATAGAAAAGTTACAACTTTGCTCTGTCCTTTAAGAGGGAAGAAGAAAAATCTACAGAACAAACCACGGCTGATCATAAATGGAGAAAAGGATCTCATAAAATGTTTATTCATCCTTTCTAACACGGAGTACATGACACCCTGCTGAGAGTCAGGTTATTAAACAAGATGTGGCTCTGCAATGAAATGGGAAGAACACCTGGGATTGAAGGAATTCCTCCCTGTGAGGGTGGGGAGGCCCCGGCACAGAGAAGCTGTGGCTGCCCCTGGATCCCTGGAAGTGTCCAAGGCCAGGCTGGATGGGGCTTGGAGCAGCCTGGGACAGTGGGAGGTGTCCCTGCCCATGGCAGGGGTGGGACTGGATCATCTTCAAACACCCTTCTACCCCACTCTGAAGAAAGGCTCCTTTTATAAAATTTTAGGTTTAGAGGAGTAACAAATACAATGGAGGTTAAGAGATTTCAAAAACAAATTTCAAAAGGAAAAAAAATGGTTTTTTTCAGCACAGGAAACAAGAAATTACGTTACATATTTTATATATAGCTATAATTACATTTAATTGCCTTGCTAGTACCGGCAAGATTTCACATCTATCAGCGTGGTAACAGATATTCAAGTTCACCTGACACTCTGCCTTTATTTAACATGGATACCCATGGATGGAGAGGCAGAAAAACCACGTTTTCCAACAGAAATTCCACTTTTCTTGTAATAAACCTTATTCTGTAGTAATCTCTGACCACCCAAAATGATATAAAAATTATTTAAATGCAGGAAGATACTCACAGGGATCTTCTGGTGCATTTGGAATCATGGAATCACAGAAGGGTTTGGGTTGGAAGGGAGCTTAAGGATCATCTCATTCCACCCCTGCCATGGGCAGGGACACCTCCCACTATCCCAGGCTGCTCCAAGCCCCGTCCAGCCTGGCCTTGGACACTTCCAGGGATCCAGGGACAGCCACAGCTTCTCTGGGAATTCCAGCCCAGCACCTCCCCAGCCTCCCAGCCAGGAATTCCTTCCCAAGATCCCATCCATCCCTGCCCTCTGGCAGTGGGAAGCCATTCCCTGTGTCCTGTTCCTCCGTGCCTTGTCCCAAGTCCCTCTGCAGCTCTCCTGGAGCCCCTTTAGGCTCTGGAATGTGCTGGAAGCTCTCCCTGGAGCCTTCTCCTCTCCAGGTGAGCACCTGCAGCTCTCTCAGTTCTCTCCACTGCAGAGGGGCTCCAGCCCTGACTTTAAAACACAGATAAAATCTATATTTTACCTTTCCAAACGCAGCCACTCCCTGCCAATGTCCACCTTTCACTCCTCCCTTTATTCCATCCATTTCTATCGGGCACCTGCCACATTCCACTCCCATTCCAGCCTCAATTTCCAGGTGGACAGGGCCATACTTTCCATGCCCAAGTTAAAATGTGTTGGGGCACTGAGATCCTGGCAAGGAAACTGTGGTAGAAGCCCTGCTGTTATTCCTGCCAGTGACTTCCAGCTCCCAAACATTCCAGAGGAAAGCTGGGAGCTGGAATCTCTGTTATGTGCAATATCACCACAGGCGCATAAATTCAGCTCCTATAAACTAAAATTCAGGAGAGTCTTGTTTGCTTCTGTGAAAGCCTAACCTGGAACACAGAGTGAGCAATAATCTTATTTACTGAGGGGGAAAACCCTCCCATCTCCTGAGTCTTAACTGGAGTCAATTAAGAAAAAAGCAGACACAGCAGTGTTCCCTGAAATTTAAGCTCTGAGGGTTCACAATCTTAAGAGAAACAGGAATTTTCATTTTTCTACATCTGTACCAAAAAGACCAAAATACACACAGCCCGTGCTCCACGTGAACAGAGCTGCTGCATCAATGAAGACTTAAAAACAACACAAAAAACCCCCCAAAAACTGAGATAAAATCAATGAGCAATTCTCAGAGTGGGATCTGCCTATTCAACCTGATTATGTGTGATTTTTTTCCTTGTCAGGGAGTTGTGGAGGTCTCACCTTTCAGTGCTGTTATTTCTGCCAAAGTCTACACTACTCTAAAAACCAGAGAAATATTCTAGACAACACACTTTCATTCCCAAATCAATACTCTAGTAGCAAACAAGTAGATTTTCAAGGAAGTATTTAATGCTCAGGTTACCCAAATTAAATAAAGAGTCAGTAATGGAGCTGTGGTCAAGTGACATAAAAAAAAGCAGGCAGGGATTTGGAATTCTTAATTCCACCAAAATGAAGCTGGAGAGCAAACACAGGTGGATTTTTTTTGTGTGCTTTAGGCACACAGGTGGATTTTTTCCTCACTCTGAGTATAAAATTTTACACCTCTGTGTGTGTGGTTAGATATAAATGTATTTGTACGTTTTTATTTATGTCTATATTTAATTTACTATTCAACTACAAATCTATCCTTGAATTCAATGGGACCAAAACCAGACATTGATACTTTTATAGGGATTTGTTTGTTTTTAATATAACCGGGAGTATCAAAGCCCCTGAATATTTGACTCATCCCCTCTTTGCTCAGCTCCCCAAAAAATTCCAAAGCCTTAACACAAGCATTCCCAAACTGCTCAAAAGTGACACCAATATTTTAAATGCAGTTTTTGCACAAGAGAAAAGAAATCTGAAGACAAAGATCCACCCTTGTACTTGGAGGCTCAGGAGGAGAATGGTATAAAATTGTATAAAATAACTGGTAAGGGGTGCAAGCACAGGCACACTCAGGGTGTTCTGAGCTCCACGAGAGGAATCATTTTTATCCTCCTACTCCCTGAGTGTAATTTAGTTTTTCTGCCTAATATTTATGGGAGGAATGATTGTGCCAAGTACTTTATTCCCCTCTCTGCTTGCAGACATATTTAGATCTAAAAAAGCTAAAAAATGTATCAGGAGCTGAGGACCAGAGATGGTAAAACCCCAAGCTCATCTCCTGCTCCTGAGATGTTCTCAGAGCAAGACTGATAAATCAAGAAGGTACAGAAATGCAAGAATTATTGAAGAATGGAAATAAAATGGGAAAAATATGACAGATCTGGCAAGGAAACATGGAAGGCTGATAGAATCCTCTTCCTGCAGGCTAAAAAAGGTTTGATGGGAAGGTGGGTGAGGAGGTAGAAGACAGAGAGGTTCTCCCTGAACATTTATTCCTCCCCAAGGAAGTCAGAGAAGGAACGGGGACCAAAACTCAGGTCAGAATCTGCCATTTCCATAGGGATAAATCCCAAGCCCTGCCTCACCAGGTAACCAAGAATCCTGGAAGAAAGAGCAGGAGGCTGGGAGCTCTGGGATCTGGGGTAATGATGGAGGAGGCTTCTCCTTCCATGTCCCACTTGGCTCAATGCTCATCTTTGGACACCAACAAGGAAATGGGAAAGGAGCAAAAAATCATTTTCTAATTCCAATTTTTTATTTCGTATCATTCCAGATGTATCATTTATAATATAAAAACAACTGGACAAGGGCAGCTGAGCCACAAAACAGCCTCTCACCAGCAGCTGATTCCCTCAAGGATGGAGTGCAGGAGGTAAGGAAACCTTTTTTGGTCCACACAAGCTTTAAAAATAAGATTTGTGATGTGCCATGAGGAAAAGAACCAAAAAGGAGCAAATCAAGGCAAGAAAAGTTTGAGCTGAGGGTGAACACGGCCAAAGGTGACAAAATCCCAACTTATGGCTTGAGGACCTCATTTATCAAAGCACACTGGGAACTGCAACTGGAGGAAGGACCTCGGGAATTTTCTTCTTTTCTGGTGGATTTTTTTCTTTCTTTTAAGATGCTGATGGGGTTTTTTTTAAATTAAGATGCACCCACAGCATGAGGAATGGGAGATACAATCGTGCTGCTATTTTCCTCGGGATGTCTGCAGTAAAATGATTTCTAATACTTCCAGAGGTACAAAAAAAAAAAAAAGCTGTGGAATGCTCAGAAATTCATAATTACTCTTGTAAGCAATTCAAAGATTGCCTTGGTATTAAAAAAACCTCTGGATAAAAAGGAATAAAAACATCTAAGAGAATAAGTTAAATGGAGTAGGTTAATAATTTGTATTATCTTATCACTGAGGTTTAGACAGTCATAAACCCTAAGTCATAAATGGCTAAGAAATTTAGATTTAAAAGAGAAATTATGTCTATAACCTTACCCACTTGCCTAAATATTAAATTTTTAAAAAATTAATGATCTGCTTATGCACAATATCAGATCAGAACCGTCCCAGCACAGTGCAGAGGGAGGCTGGAATCCCATTTATTTCAAAACCATTCCCACTGGTGCTCATGGCTAATGGGAGCACTCTGGAATTCCATGGCAGGGAATCAATAAAAGTCATTATCATAAAACCTGGCTCCACTCTGCCCTACTCCTTTCTCCCCAAAACATTGATCTATTTATATAGGAAAAATTATTTACATTTCACACCAGCGCCCACATTTGGGACAGGTCTCAAACATCACTTCAGGCTTAAGAGCCAAAGTTCAAGGGATCCTCCTTTCCAAAACCGTTGGTGCTGGCCCCAAAACTCCTTAAAAGTTTCATGAGGAACAAAAATTAAGTCAAATAATCAAGTTACAAACACTCCTCATTTAATAGCTTTGAGTGATTATTGCTAGCACAACTTTTTCCTGCTTTAAATAAAACACACAGTCTTTTGCTGGGTTTGGTTTTTTAGAGCTATGGAGTCTATTGTTATGTAGAAATATTAAAAACATAAAAAATTTAAAAAGCCAAGCCCTCAGCATGCAACGAAACCCAGCCATGCGAGCGCCACATGCCTGCAGAGAGATCTAAGGCAGGAACAAATTAACTTAATCTAATTATCTGAAGGTCCAGGACTGGAAAGAGCTGCTGAACATTTGTGGGGAACCTGTGTCACTTTGATCTGCATTGTCACAGAAAAAGCCACATGACATCTTCAAATCAAAACCATTCCTAATAAATGAAAGCAGGGCAGAGAACTCTGTGGATTAAATGTGTTTAGGAGAGTCAGAGGGTGAAAATAAACAAAAATTTGAATTTTTTACAGCTCTCTCCCACCACATCAGATCCTTATTTTTCCTAAATTTTGTCATAAAATTACTTTTAATCTCTACATACATGAAAACCATGGCGGCAGGAGGAGTGCACATTAAAATATCAGCTGTACCTGATGTCATTCTGCCCCTGACTCCAGTGCAACTGTGAGTAAAGAATTAAATCAATCCAGAAACAGAAACAGGAACTTTTCTGTTCTAAAATTAAAAATCACAGGGCAAGAGTTTCATTTTCCCACCTGTTAGTACAGTAGAGTGAACTTAAATCCATTCCTCTGTATTTCAGCCTCTATTTCCAGAAGGAAAAACTGGCAGCGACAATTTTATAGAATATTTGATCAGCACTGATGCTGTGAATGCAAAGCAATCAATGTTCACTCTAATAAACAACCCAGGTAATGGGACATATATTGAAATTAAAATATTGTGATAATTCAGCCTCAGGATAACTCCAAGTTGGTGTCTTCAAAACCTTTCTATATTAATTGTGCATGCTCCAAGCAGCATCTTAGTGATGATCATGTGAAGATCTCCACCAAAAGCCAACAAAAAATCAGTAATTCAAAACATACTTTTGGGGAGAGTTTTTTGGTTCGGTTTGTTTCATTTTGGGGGGGGGGGGTATTTGGTTTTTATTGGTTAGTTTTTTCCTCAGAACTGAGCTTTTCATTGTTTTAATCTTCTCAGAAGTATCCACATCCCTCGAAGTGTCCAAGGCAAGGTTGGAGGGGGCTTGGAGCAATCTGGGATAGAGGAAGGTGTCCTCTGCCCATGGCAGGGTTGGAATGAGAAGATCTTAAAAGATCTCTTCCAACCCAAACCATCCTGGGATTCTGTGACTGCTAAAAACAGATCTGGAGGAAAACCAACCTCCTTCAGCTGAGCCTGGTTTAGCAGAGGGGTTGGAGCTGGATGATCTCCAGATGTCCCATCCAACCCCAGCTATTCTGGAATTCCATAAAGAATTTTTGCTTTTCTTTCTGAAAAACTGTTCCCTACTTCGAGCTCACAGTGCCACCACTCGGAGTTTATCCATTTGGGGCAGACTGGAAGCTGTCAGGACTGCACTGTACAGGCTCCTTCTTAAATATTCAACCAGCACAGCTTTGGGGAGAGAAAAAATTCCTTCCTAGAAAGGGCCGTCCAGGGAGTGGTTAAATCCCCATCTCTGGAGGGATGTCAAAGCCATGTTGATGTGGCACTTGGGGACATGGTCAGTGCTGCGAATGGTTGGATCCAATCTTGGAGGGCTTTTCCAACCTAAATAATTCTACGATTATATGAGAGAGTTCTAAAGTCTCAAGTGCTGCAAACTGCAATGATAATTTCACTCTTAGTATCTGCGGATATATTTAAAAAAATACCTTTTTAAATGATGTTGCGGAGGCTTTGCAGAACTCTGGATTGGCTCTGGTACCATTCCAGAGCTGAGTGCAAACCTCAAGCTGTGCTCGACACCCTGCACCCCAACTTCCTGGCTTTTTTCCCAAGAAACAAAAGAATGAGCGATTTGGGGTTATCTGCTTCAGCAGCCATCCCTGGAAAAGAATCCCTCTCCAAAAATGAGCAGAGAAGAGGCTGAGGCACTGAAAGCAGCAGCTGTTTCTCCATCCCCACCGAAAGACCACGTAAGCACCTGAGCCGAGTCCCACAAGCACAAATTTAACCTCACAAGAGCAACCAGCAATAACCAAAAAACCAAGCACAGCCAGAAAGAACCTGCACTCAGGGCTGCTAAAAATTGCTAACTTCAGGAGCAGCTCAAGAATTTTTGCTTTTATAAATCCATCAGATTTGATTTAAGATATTTCTGGGAGTTTGCATCTTTGCCTGGACCTCAGCACTGCCCAGTTCTGGAATTCTGCAGCAGAAAACATCACAATGAGCTCAAACTTGCAAGCAGAACTGAAAAAATCCGTTCAACTAAAACCAATCTAGTCAACAAACTGTATCTGAACACGGTATTTGGTCCCAAATTATCAGTATGGTACCTTCCTAATGCATGTTTTCCCTTTAGCTCCACTATCAAAAAGAAGAAATTCACCTTTATAGACCAAAAGCATAAAACAACCAAAGAAAAAACAAAATATTTTGTTACTTCAGGCCTGGTCTACTGGAAGGTGTCCCTGCCCATGGCAGGGGTGGGACTGGATGATCTTTAAGGTCCTTCCAACCCAAACCATTCCATGATTGTATGAAATGAAAACAAGTTTTGATGAAAAGTTCCTTCCTCTCACCTACACCTGTCCTTTGTGCCCATGAAAATATTGCAGACCTGGTGGAGACAAGTCCAGCACATCCAGAACACGGCAACTTCTCTCTTTTCATTCCAATGGTGTTAAATCATTATCTTTTGTGTGGACAACTGTTACAGGGATGACACACGAACAACCAGGGAAGGTCATGTAAAAGGAAATTAAAGACAGGAACAATGAGCATGGACGGAAGGCTCAGTTTGCTGGAGCTCATTCTCCAAAATTACTCCTTATCTGAGCCCCCATCAGCACTCACCGGTTCAAGGTTACAGCCTGGTTTCCTCCAAGAAATTTTTATTATTAACTGCAGCTCTTAATATTAACTTTGCTGAGGTAAAAACAAGCTGATCAAGACACAGCCATGTTTTAAAATTAAAGTGCCACTACAGGTCATGCTGAAAAATAAAATGATGGAAGAAATTCTGTGTACAAAAGATCTTTCCCAACCACTGAGTCAAAGAGCCTGAAACAAAAAAAAATGCAATTCCAGGTAATTCCGTGCATTTTTAAGGACTGATGAGAAGCATTAAGATAAAGAAATCTCCCAGACACACAAAATGCACCTGCATCCCTGCAGATGCAGAGTTCTTCATGGGCACGTTAAAAAATAACCCAAAAAGTAAAATACCTGTGCTGGGGAAACAAGGGATTTCATGCAGAGATTAGTGCAGGGCTGGAAATGCTAAACTGTCGTCCAAAGGTTTTAGCTGTCCATAAAAACAGCCAAAATTATGGGGTTTTTTGGAAAAATTACATCTTTAAAACTACTCTTTTCAAGTACAAGATATTATTGGTCTAAGTCACGTTCATTCTCTTTTTATTACACTCAATTTGAATTTCCAAAGGAAAAAATATTTTAAACAATAAAGAATTGCTAACTTATCTCTATTTGTAAATACTTAACTCAATATTGGTTGTATTCTGCTTATTTTCAGACCTTCCAGCTTGAAAATAATTTCCCCCATAAGCAGAAAAAGAAGTAAAAGAAAACTAATAGGGGGGAAAAAAACTCTGCTTTCTGGAATATTTTTTTCTCAAAGCTTGTCAGTTTGTAGCCCCTCAAACCCTTCTCTGACTAAAGATATTAATGAAGAATTCTGGAAATTTAGGCTGGAATGTTGCTGCACTGCAGGGATTTGCCACATGGGGGATCCCAAAGTGAATGGACTCGAAAGGAAGTCAGGGAGAAAAAGCCATGAGATGACATGGAAAAGGTGGAAAATTCAGAGTTTACTTTTAAAAAAGGACAAATCCAACCAGATGTATTTAAACGTGGAAATGTGTTGTTCACTAAGCAGTTTTAGAAAAATATCCTCTTTTTTCCCCTCCTCTGAAGCCAGAGCTACACTGGTAAGTTGCTTCTAGCAGTATAAAACGATAAAAATTCTATAAATTTATTTATTTTCAGTATTTGAGTCTTTTCTATTTTGCAGAGATGTCAACTTAAAAATGAATTATCCATCTGTAAATGCATCTCCACACAGAAATGGATGCATGGGCATTAGCACAGGTGTCAAATCTATCTCGTACTTAATATTTTCACTATTATTTCAAGAATTCACACTTATTTACACCTAGGAGTAAGTCTGAGGTCTAAACCAAACCACATTTCATTCCTTGAGTAAATGAAATTTTGTTTCACTTCACTGCTACGAATGTGGGGGTGGGAAGGAGGAAGAGGTTTTTGCTGGAACTGAGATTGGTACCAATAATTTGGGCACTAATTTGTACTTTTGTACTCCCAACACCTTTAACATCCCTTAGACTTCAGCAGAGCTCAGCACGCAGGTGGCAGCTGCTCTCAAAGAGAAAAATACATGAAAAGGCCATGTTTAAAAACATTTACTGTCCAAGGGAAGTGAGAGAAAACATGGTTAAAAATCCCTTTTTTTCATCTTTCTATGTCAATGCCTGTTTATTTTGCTTTGCTACCAATTTGGAAGCAGATCTGAGGCCAGTACTTGATAAAAACTGCACTACTCTAAGTGGTATTTTAGAAAGGATTTTAGATCAAAGCCTCAGAATAGTTCAATTATAAAATCATTGAATCATTTAGGTCGGAAAAGTTTTCTAAGAACATCGAGTCCAACCATCCCCAGCACTGCCAGGTCCACCACTGACCACGTCCCCAAGTGCCACATCCACACAGCTTTAAATCCCTCCAGGGATGGGGATTCCACCACTGCCCTGGGCAGCTCTGCCAAGGCTGGACAACCCTTTTGGGGAAAAATTTTTTCCCCACATTCAACTGGACCCTCCCTGGCCCAGCCTGAGGCCGTTCCCTCTCCTCCTGTCCCTGTTCCCTGCGAGCAGAGCCCGACCCCCCCGGCTGCCCCCTCCTGTCAGGGAGCTGTGCAGAGCCACAAGGTCCCCCCGGAGCCTCCTTTTCTCCAGGCTGAGCCCCTTTCCCAGCTCCCTCAGCCTCTCCTGGGGCTCCAGCCCCTTCCCCAGCTCCGTTCCCTTCCCTGGACACCCTCCAGCCCCTCAATGTCCTTCCTGAATTAAGGAGCTCAGAACTGACCCCAAGATTCCAGGTGGTCCCTCACCAATGCCCAGCACAGGGGCAGAATCACTTCCCTAATCCTGCTGGCCACTCTCTTCCTGGTAAAATCCAGGTGCCATCAGCCTCTTGCCCACCTGGGCACACCTGGGCTCATGTCCAGCCGCTGCCACCAGCACCCCCAGGGCCCTTCTCAGCTTTCCAGCCCCTCTGCCCCAGCCTGTGGCGCTCCATGGGGTTGGTGTGACCCAAGCACAGGAGGAGGCCCCAGGTCCCACTTCACCCACTCTCAGATGCTGCTCCAGTCATGTCCGCTGACTCCAAGACAGGAATTTTGTGGCTGCACAAATCAGTATCACAAAGCTGGTCCCAAATAAACGTTGGCTGCTGCACCAGATCAGACCTAACCCAAAGATGCAACTCCCCAGAGCAGCATCGTGGTAAAAAGCAACAGGCTCACAATTCCCATTTCAGACAGAGTTCAGTCCTTGCCTAGGAGTCATTAGAGCTCCACACAAAGCTGCAGACCATGATGGATGTTAATTCCACAGCCTCTGCTCTGAAAGCAAACCAAGCCTTCCCTAAACTCATGCTGCTGATTAATTTTAAGCTGAGCTTATACTGGTCTTCCTCTTTCTGTTCTAACACTCAGTCATAGTGGTACACTGGATTTCAACAACACAAGGACTGTATTTTTCTCATTTAACAGCAAAATTTCACACAGATCTTCACACCACAAATTGCTGCTGTGTTCTACCCCAGGAAAAAAAATATTTCTGTGAATAGTGTGAGATAATGTACTTAATTATATATTTAACTTGCAAAAGCCCTTTGAGAGCCCCGGAGATAGAATTCATTCTATGGAAGCTCTCTTTATTAATAAAACTACTTACACCAATTACTTTGAACTTCTATAGACAGTGCCTTATTTCAAACTATTTTAATCAATCCTCACAAAATCTCTTGGCAACGGCCTGCAGAAGTACACAGAGGCAAGGGAGCCGTGGTGTTTCAGTGGAGCTACCAATTCTTTATGTTTATTATTCATCCTTACTATGCTTTTTAATTAATCACACAAAATAAAACCAATGTGGTTTGCCAGCCTCCAAGTTCTCTTTTATTAAAAAAGTGATTACATCCAGTAATCTGGAGTTAATATTAGAAAGGCTTAGAGAATTTTCCAGTCTGTACTACTCACAAAGTAACTAATCATTGCAGGAGATTTAAATTAATTTGGGTCAAATGAGATTCAACATCATCTTCCAGGTGCAGCTGCTCCCTCTGCAAAGGTTACTGATCCCACTGCCACGGTTCCGGGGCTGTTCGTGTCAATCCAGCGGCGAGGGAATCGGATTAGCTCAAACCATTCATTCCAACTTTTCCAGCAAAGGGATAATGCCCAAAGCAAATCAGGGAAGGGTATGCATGAATGGCTGCTGGGCCAGTTGGTGAAGGACACCCAGATCCTGCAAGGGGGAACAGGAGGAGCTGCTGGAGGCCTTCATTTCCTGCACTGATATTCCTGGATGGAGAAGGTGCTCGCCAGAGCCCAGAGTCTGTGCAGACAGGAAATGATAGGGATGAGCCATCGATTGACTCCTCATTTCAGCTTCTGCCCTGTGATGTTCTGCCTGCCAGTAATCCTGAAATTATGTGCAATGGGATATGATTTCCTATGGAGCCAGGCTGGGGGAGCTGGGGGTTCCCAGCCTGTAGAAGAGAAGGCTCCAGGGAGAGGTCAGAGCCCCTTCCAGGGCCTAAAGGGGCTCCAGGAGAGCTGCAGAGGGACTTGGGACAAGGCATGGAGGAACAGGACACAGGGAATGGCTTCCCACTGCCAGAGGGCAGGGATGGATGGGATCTTAGGAAGGAATTCCTGGCTGGGAGGGTGGGGAGGGGCTGGCACAGGGTGCCCAGAGAAGCTGTGGCTGCCCCAGCCCTGGAATTATTCAAGGCTTGGAGTGCCCTGGGATAGGGGGAGGCGTCCCTGCCCATGGCAGGGGATGGCTCTGGATGAGCTTTAAAAACCCTTCCCAACCCACACCATCCTGGGGTTCCATGATTTACACTTTATGGACTCATTAATACATTTTACACAAGAAATGACAAATGTCTTAAAAGCACCGAGTCATCTCTTCAACAGAAGTTTCATTTGATTACTTATCATAAAAACCAAAACCAGCTTTATTTTACAAGCACCCATTTTATCTCCTACTGAGATAAAGTGATCTCGGCCCAGCCGGAGGGGTTACTCTGACTTGTTTATTCCATCTTTGGAGCCAAACCCAGCTTGAGGACAACGAGCAGAGCCAGACTCTCTCCAGCTGACAGCTGATGTTAAGCTAAGCCCAGGCTGGTGTCCATTAGCAGGAAAAGTGGGATTGCTCAGGCTGGGCTCGGCTGGTGGTACCCATGTGGGAGTTCAGTGATTTAGTGAAATCACCAGCAACTGCTCAGCCAGTAATTAAACCATAAAGGCCAGAGCTGAAAGCTTCAGCCTTTTGAAAGCAATAACCATCAGAATTCCCAGCACCACCGAAACGATTCCCATCTCAGATCATCAGCACTGTCTGTGCTATCATTCACTCCCTTCCCGTGGCTTCAGCCAAATTACCCCCAGCTCTTTTACTGACTGCTCGCTCTAAATGCCCATCCCTCACCAGATCTGCAGCTATTTTTTATCACGAGATGGGGGATAAAGTTTTAGCAGCTCTGTTTATTCATTCCCAGCCTGGCTGTCACCAGGATACAAAAAAAAACCCATGTAAAGTCAAATAAAACTTGACAGACTGGCCAATTGTTTTCTTCCCATTTTTTACACCAAAGGCTGCATTAGCTAAATTTCACGATTCCCCTAAGTGCCTTTAAAATTACAAGCAATTTAGACTGTGATTCACTTTCATGCAGACTCTGACTGCATGCAATTTTTTCCCCCCCCATCTCAATTATATCTTAATATTATGGGGGCTGAAATGCATTAAATAAATCATATTTCATAGTAAAGCAATAATACTTACATGCATTTTAGAAGAAATCGTCCTGCATTATAAATGTATTTATAATGTCATTACCTTATTTTCCACATTGACTGAAATATTAGACAGCAGCCACTGCTCCGAGCTACGGATGGAAGCTTTTAGCAAACCTTATGTTTATTCTGCTCTGGTAATTAGCTGGTTTAGTTAATATAATACAACGTTTACAAACAGCAATTTATCCAATATACAAACTCGCTCCTGTAATTAGTGAAACATTGTTATTGATTAAGATTTAATATGGCTGTTGCTGTTTCTGCAATGTACTACACAAAGGGAACCATCACTAATTTGTCCGAGGACAGTTCCCCAGTCAAAGTCATCTCCTGGCAGAGGACCATGAATTTCATTAGCTATAAAATATTTTCTGCAATATTCTACCCAGGTTTAAGAGGTTTTAAAGGAGCAGGTAACAACAAAGAGAAATTTTAGATCTAATTACACACCCACTCTTGCAGAGACCAAAACTATTTGATTATTCCTTTAATGCAAAACAAGTTTAAGGTGATATTTCTATTACCAAGATACTAAACCTACAGCAAAATATTTTGCAGAACACACACAAAACCCAAAAAATCTCTGCCATCATTTAAAATTCAACAGTAATTACACTATAATGGTATTAAACACAAATATCCAGTGTTTTATCAGTAGTAGCAGTGAAATAATGAGCATTGGAACAGCGTGTCCAGGGCAGGAGTGGAGTCCCCATCCCTGGAGGGACATGTGGAGGGGGCATTTGGGGACATGGGTGAGTGGTGGCCTTGGCAGTGCTGGGGAATGGTTGGACTGGAGGATCTTAGAGGGCTTTTCCAACCTAAATGATTCTATTTTGTGTAGGAATGTAAACATGAAAACTGATTTGTCAAAAAGAAGATTCTCCCAGGAAATATTTGCAGTCGTCACAGGAAAATAAAGAGTTGATGTTACCTCAATTCTAAATTAAGGATGAACTCCCACTACCAACATTGGAACCTGAACTGTAATTTCTATTAATGGCACTCTGGATGCATCCTCAAATCCAGCACTGTTACCACAATTAAATATAACAGGAGTCCTGGATACTTCCACTGCATCACTCATCTGCTTTAAGAATTCCCTTTTAGGAATATCACATTTCATACTTTCATTAGCAAAAGGAAATCAAGCAGCTCAAAGTGAAGCCCCATCTCAGCCTCTTTAGATTTTCAGGACAGGCACCACACCCCAGGAAAACACAGCACGAATGCACGAAAACACCGGATAAAATAAACAGAACTAGCTCTCCATTCACATATTTATCTACAATTTTGAAAATTTCAGTCAAACCCAACTTTTAAAATTCCGTAATTTAAAAAATGCTGTTGTCCAAAAGACTTCGGTTTTGTTGTTTGAGATTTCTTATCTCCAGGCATGTTTGATTTTTACAATGCTATTTTGAGTGTTTTTAACTAATAAAAAATTAAGACATTTTCACTGGCAAAGCAAAGGGCGTATTTAAGAACATTAAACAGTCTAAAAACCTTCCTGTATGAGAAAATGTATGAATTACCTAAAAGCTCAGTATAAAGTAGAAAAATCATCAATATTCTGGTCTGGGAACTGAGACATCATAATAATACATGAGGTATTTAGACACTTCTGCCAATGAAAGGAATAACCAATATAAAATTAGAATATTAATTAAAATGAGCAAAATTATATCTATACACTGCATAGATACCCTGCTTGAGTGGGTGACATCGCTGCCTGAAACAGTGGGGTTGGAATTAAATCATCTTTAAGGTCCCTTCCAACCCAAACCATTTTATAATACATTTTAAATCCATTCCTAGATACTTGTGGAACTCAGAGTAAGACTCAAGGACTCACTTTTTAATGTACTCTTATCATTTAACCCAGTTCCATCCATATAATGACCAGGGGAATACTGCAGGAATGAAGTTACTGTTACAGAGAAAGTCATGAAAATCATTATATTCATTAAAATGCTCCGAAAATGTCGAGTTTATCATCTTTGCTACAGAACAGAGCAAGCTGAGCATAAATTATTTATGATGTGTAACAGTTTAATGGAGTATAAAATAGCTTTTTTTCTTCTCACGAGTAGTACAAGCCCTGATTTTTTTTTGTTGTCAGCTCCACACTCGGCGATGTACTCGACCCATTTACAGCTGTGACATGCAACAATTTGTAAAATTGTTCTATAGAAACTCTAACTCAAAGGAACGACTTACACAACCTATTTATTACTCTCTTAAAGTGCCATCACTGCATCCTGCCAAGAACACAGCACGAAATTCCAGGAAAGCACAGGCAGCTCCTCCAGAAATTCAGGGAAGCCCTTGCATGAGAACCTGCACCTCAACACCAAAACCTCTCTGTGGGAAGGGGTTCCAAGAACCATTCCCCTGTGGCCACATCCATAATTAATCCAGCAGGACATGCTCCAATCCCAAAGAATGCAGGAATGAGTAGAAATTCGTGACTACTCACAGGACCAGAGTGATTAAGGCCAATGAGCTAAAAATTAGAATTAACAGAACTATGGAGTGTACGATACACCCCAAAGGAAAAAGGGAGCCCAGTGTAAAACCCCTGACTCCCAGCTCTTCATAAATGATTATAAGGAATCAAAGTGTTCTGACAGAGAATCCTGGAATGGTTTGTGTTGGAAGGGACCTTTGGGATCATTTAATTCCACCCCCTGCCATGGGCAGGGATACCTTCCACTATCCCAGGGTGCTCCAAGTCCTGTCCAGCCTGGCCTTGGACACTTCCAGGGATCCAGGGGCAGCCACAGCTTCTCTGAGCAACCTGTGCTAGGGCCTCACCGCACCCAGCACATAAAATTTCTTCCTTCTATCCAACGTAAATCCACCCTCTTTCAGTTTCAAACCACTGCTCCTTGTCCTGTCACACAGTACATTTTTAGTTTATAATCAGCAGCTTTTGTGTGCCATGGATGTGGGGGCCATGATAATATTTTTATCTTTTGGGTGAGTATCACCTTAATTGCATAATTAACAAGGCAACCAGAGCCCCTCAAGCCAGACAGGCATTTACAGAGACACCGACACTTCCTCAGGAAAATCCATTTCATCATAAAATTCACATCTGGAACAGCTCAGACTGCATTCTGAAAGCACCTGTTTTTCTTTAATATTAAAGAGATCTGAGGGTGAAAAGTTCTGGCACAGCTGACTGCACCTGTAACCACCTGAAATGTAGGCAGGGAAAACATTCCTCTGTTTGCCAATGACTGTGCAGGGATACTTTGGATGAAAGCTTTACAGCCAGGCCACTACACAGGAAAAAAATCTAAATACTCAACTTTTAAGGCAGCATAAACTGGAGATTCCCCTAATTAGTTTTGTTCCTCCTTTGCATAATTAACCATCACACCCTTGAAACCAAACGTGAACAGTAAAACTGATTTTAAAACCCCCTCCCTTCCTGCCAATTTATGATCAAATTTGTACTGAAAACTACTGGGAAAAGAAATAGTTGTCTCCTTACTGTTCCACCAGTACAAAAACCTTGTGTCACCCTCTCCATAAAATAAAATTACTTTCCATTCATTTTCCACTCCAAAGACCCTCAAGCTACAGTTCCAGAAGCAGGAGAGAGAGTTAAAGATGCTCCACGCTTCATCTCCACCTTTTCTGAGGGCCTAAGCCAAATTCATCTCATCCATGTCAAAAAGAGAGAAAACCCTTCACTAATAATAAATAGAATTTCATTTTCTTCTGCTGAGAAGCTTCAGCATTCATGTAGTTTCCAAGGAATCTGGTGACTACCAGGAGAGAGACGCCCACCACGACAGTTTCAGGGCACTTCCTCCTTTTACCTCCAATAATGTCGAATTAAACTTAACCATTTCCATAAGACCCTGGGGAAAAATAAAATAGAAAAAGGGAGCCCAGAGACCTCCAGAGCTTTGTAGAATACACGAAGTCCTCCCAGGAATGCAGGAATTATAGGGAATTCTGCCTGCAATTATTCCTCCCAGCTCTGAAACACTGGAGCATCGGGCAACAGAGGCCAAGAGGACTCCCAGCCATCAGAGAAAAGAGACAGACGTTTGTCCTGCAAATATGGACAGAAGGATGTTGTGGTTCTTTCATAAGGAGAGGGAAAAAAAAGGGAGAGAGCTGGAGAAAAAGAAAACAAAAATGAAGAACCGGGGTGAGCAAAGGCAGGAGGCACCTCCAGGAGCTGGCAGAGATGCAAAGGAGCAGATTTGAGAAAGAAGAGGGGTATTGGGAGAAATTTAGACAGAAACATGTCCAAAAAACCAATTTAAGATCAGAATTCGTGAAAGAAATAGCCACATTTAAAAAGAAGAATTAAAACTCAGATATGATCCCACACAAAACCAAAACCGATTCACAGTTCCCAACCGTAAAATCTACTTTTTGTTTTCAGGACAACTTGGAAAGCTTAAAGAATGTCCTGGGTTTGTCTAGCAGTTCAGATGGAATAAGAGTTCTATCACTCTTCCCAACATGTAAAATATGATACGAACTTATCTGGACTTTGGAAAGATGAAGAGAAGGAAAATTTGTTTTTTAAAACAGAAAAAAATTAGTCAAGCAAACAACACCAAAACAACAAAAAACAGCAAAATCACCATTTCAGGAGTTATTTTATCTGCCATTTCTTTGCTGGTGAACTTCAGTTCTGAACTCTGTGTTTATGTAATCTTTAAATCTCACTTATTTATCACCTTTACCCACTCTCAGGCCCCAGACTGTCAGCACTCTGAACAGATAATTACACACAGCTTTTTCCAAGATAATCCACATCCAACTCACCACCCTAACAGGGAAAAATATTTTCCTAATATCCCATCTAAACCCATTCTCTGCCAGTGGGAAGCCATTCCCTCTTGTCCTGTCACTCCAGGCTCTTTTCCAAAGTCCCTCTCCATCTTTCTTGTCGGCCCCTTCAAGTCCTGGAAGGCCACAATGAGGTGACCCCAAAGCTTCTCTTTTCCAGGCTGAACAATCCCAATTCTCCCAGCCTTTCCTCATGGAAGAGCTGCTCCATCCCTCTGCTCAACTCGCTGGACCTTGGCCTTGTCGAACCTCAGGAGATTCCACTTCTGAACCTTGTCCAGTCCCCTCTGGACGGCCCCATCCTGCAGGAATGTCCCTGCACCCTCAGCTTGGTGTCACCTGCAGATGTGCTGAGGGTTTATTTTCCCCCTTTATTTTCCTCAAGGTCAAGCCTGTTCATAGAAAAATTTAAAATGAGCTTTTCAGACCTATCAAAGGCTGCTATTTTCGTGCTGTGCATTCCCTCACTCACAGGTAGTGGGTTCAAAGAATGATTTGCTCAAGTTCAGTATCTTCTTCCTACATCATTACTTTGAAAAGGAACAACTACAAGGGTTTGGGGTTTTTTCTCATGCTTCAAACAGGCAGATAAAAGTGAGCAGGAAAATTAAAATATTACATGAGTAATTACGATGTAAAACAAAGATCCAGCTGACCTCTTTATCTGAGCACTTCTTAGATGTCCCTTTAAAGGCAGAAACAACCCCCACTAATTATTCTTCTTTCCAGAGCATTACAAGGAAACCTGATAGTTATTCCACAGAAGTATTTCCACACACCAAAATATTATGTACATGAAGCCATTGCTGTGAGTCTGCTGGCATGACTTGAATATTTGGGCTATTTGAATATTTCAGTTGTTTTACACACTGAAAATGACTGGTTATTGCTGCACACAGTAATTCTCTTCCCTCCCAGAAGATTTCCAAGCAGCTTTCTGGCTCTAAAGGCAGGAACCACCCAGAAAAAGGGTGCAGAAGTCTCTCATTGGGTTCTTCACAGGCTTAAAGACACAAATAAACTTCGAAGGTCAACCTGTAACCTCCAAATAACTTTAATTATTTTAATTCACACTCACACTCTTCATGCTCCACACTCCAACACTTCACTCAGCCCAAAACACTCACCTGCACCTCAAACTCCTTCCTCAAAGTCATGGCTTTTTGCCTTTATGGATTTTAAATGCCCTGATTTTGGAATGCAAGCATTCAAGGTGTGTTAATGACTCGGAATTGTGACAGCTGCTGCAGAAACAAGCCCTTGGCTCCAGCACAGCCCCATTAACCATCCCTCAGAAACTACTCTGGATTTGCTCATTTATTACTCCTGCATGGCCCAAGGGGGGAAAAGGGGGCACAGCAAGACTTTCTTCCTCTGAAGCAAAATCATAAACCACTTACTTATCTTAATGTCACGATTCCCACTGTTTATCTGCATGATAATTAGGAAAATGAGAAGTAATGAGATTTATTTATTTATTTATAAGCGTGACTTGAATTCAAATATCTCTAAAAAAGGACACTGCAGTATCTTATTATGTTATCAGAGGGGTGGATTTTCCAAACTCAACTAAATTACTAAAAGTAAGGAGACAAGAAATATTATCCCTCTCTTTCACCTCAGCTCCCCCAAATTTATTGCAGTGAACTGCGCTCGTATCACTCCTGTGTGAAATTTTTTACAGTCTTGACAGCTGAAACCAGTTTCTGCTTTCAAAATTAAAGTTCTGGTTACTTGTTGAAATCAGGTATTGTGTGAAGTGGAAGGTGCCTCCTTGTCTTTAAATCTTAATATTATTTACATAAATCCAAGTTTATTTCTGTTCTCCATCCAGATTCCCCAAACACCCAGTTGTACACACAAACACTTGTCAGCATCAGGTCCTGGCAGGGGGTTGAATTTCCAGCTCCAAAGTCCCCTACACTTTGCAAGGCTGAGGCGACTCACCGAGCAATTAAAGACCCTCAGCCTTCAGAGGACTGGGCTATCAGGAGAGTAATTCTTATTACTGAGCTAAGAGGGTGTTTTAACATCCCCAGTTTATTAACCCTTACATTAAAACTCTTCCTTTCTTTAAAAAAAGGAGGCAGAACAGTTTTTTGTCCAGGCACATCGTGGTACAGCTACGACAGAACAGATCATATGAAAAACACTTGATAGGACTGAAAAATTTCTTTACATTCATATAAAACTCCCCAAAACCCACAGACTTCACCATGACAATCCACTTTTTTCCTCATCCTCCCTCTGAAATATCTTTTTTAATTGATTGGTGTACACCTGCTTTAGATATACTGGCACCTATTGCTACACCACTTGAGCACCTCAATATATTCCAGATATCCAGCATGACTCTGATATGAAAAGATATTAAAAAGATATTAAAAAACCCTTAAAATTACATAAAAAATTAAAATTACATTTAAAAAGGGCTCCCCTCAGGCTCTTCTCCAAGCTGAGCAAACCAAGTGACCTCAGCCACTCCTGAAAAGAGCAGTGAAACAAACTGCCCGATTTCCATCCCTCTGTCCCCCGAAACACCTAAATCTGGTAATTCAACACAAAATGAGGATAACCAGAGCACTGCAAAGGAGACACAAGTGAATATATCCCTACCCAAAATCAGCTTAATCGGAGAGCAAAGAAACATTGACTAAAAGTCAGCCTAAGAGAGGCCCAGGCAATTGCTTTGTTGAGCGGAGGGGCCTTGCCTGCGTCGCGCTTCGAGCCTCGTGTCAAACGAACGCGTTTTAATCCCTTGCATGTATTTGTACCATGTCATGTACAAGGACAAGCCTTGACAAGGCTTTGATTTGGTTTTTGTTGTGTCACACAACTGGCAGGGTGTACATGCTCCAAAGGCCCACAAGTAATCAAAAGGAGCCTGGCTTGGAATATTTATACGCCGGCATCGCGCTCCAAGAACGGTATTTAAAACATTCTTGCTGTGCTACCTCCAGGGCAGAAACAAGACTGCTCCCTGAAAGAGAGAAGGTGTGTGGAAAAAGGGATTATTATCCTTATTTTTGCCCATGCATGACAAGGAATGATGATATTCATTTGGGGAGATAGCACGGCAATTTTGTTACCATTCAATAAAAAGGGAGTAGCACGAACAAATTGGTTAATGAATGAGGGAGGAGAGAGCAGAGTATTATGCAGTGAATCTATAAAAATGAACTCAATTTGAATTCAACCCAAAGAACAAATTGATGGAGCAGCAGGCTTTGTAAAGCACTAGATCTTCATCTGAATGCCGAAATAACACAGTGATTAATTTTGCTTCAGTCAAATATCTTGGGGTTTGCTATATAAGAATTAAAAAATAACATGCTTTAAACGCTGCTTGACTATCAAAGCACATTCACCATTCAAAAAGAAAACTTAAAGAGAATAAATGCTCCTTCTCTGTACTTTGCTTGCCTTCAAAATTCTCATTTTACTGTGTTTTTCCTGTCTGTCAAACTTTGACACGGAGAAAAAAAAAGCCATTAACTGTTACATATAAAAATTATAAAAAAGTACTTCTATAACATGTTGCCAAGTGAAAAGCTGAAGGAAGGAGAAAATTATTTCTACTGTTCCACTGAAACAAATATTTTGAATGTCAGCATGGACATTGTAAAGGGACAGAAGAGAGACCCAGGTAAAGGCAACTTGCGGTTCCCAGGCCCTTCATGGCAATTTCAGAGAAGAAATAAAACATTTATTTACCATTTTCTGTGACAAATCACACTGGGAATCTGACTCCAGCACCAAGGGCACCATCATCCACAGGCTATTTTAAATTCTTTTTCCTGTTTACCTCTATCACGGTGGGGGAAAACTGTTCACTTATTAATTTTAGACAGCAAATGGGTCTTCACTTCTTCAAGGTCAGGTAAGAAAATCACTCATGATTTCAAATATGTGATAGGCAGACCCTTTTCTTACCAGGAAAAAAAACCCCAACTTTTATTTGCTTAGCAAGAGCTTCTTGCTCACACAGTAGTTTCACATCATTTGTCTAAGATCCCATAAAAGACCTACCCCAAACACCTTAATTTCTATCCCAAACCCTTCAGTGCTGCCGTAGAAATGCCAAAAAAAGAGAGAGGGAAAGGAGGAATGTGTGCCAGGAGAGACATAAAGCAAAGGAGCAATATTCTGTTTATTCCAAGGAAAATGAGTGTAGTCGGTGTAGGGGAGTTGTGCATATTCCAAATATAAATGTCTTGCTCATCGTATCCCCCTTCCTTCTCTAAAAAACAACCAAACCTCTTTACTCAAAACCAAACACATAAAAAAAGATAGATCCCATCATCAAGATTCCAAAATACCTTCTTCCTCCTGTCTTCTATGACAGGAACAACCAAACCCAGGTTCCTTTTGCCCATAGCAAAAGGAGTTTGTGCTGCAACAAAACTGCTACTTTGAAGCCATAAAAACATCACAAAAATAACCATGTACCTAGGCCTAAATAAGATTTTATGAGTGAAACTCCCCAAATCTCCACTTCCAACGCGGTTTTGCGAAAAATTTCGGCTTTCTAAATCATAAAACTGAGGAACAAGAGACGAAACAACTGTCAGCAGATTTAATTTTGTACCATGTGCTTCCCAAACCTTAACTCTCACGTTCAAAATGAGCCTTTAAGTATTTTTACTGCCATAAATTGTGAATTACAGTCTCTGCTCGTGCTGTACTTCTCTAAAAGCCCTCCCTGCACCAAGCAATCCTGTTCTGCCTCAGGCTGTGTAGTTTACCTCAAATTATTTCAGAATCATCTAAAAAGATTCATTTTTCTATTAAAATGATGAATGAGCTAAATGAGGTATGTAATAAATACTGCAGGTTTGTAAACAGACTTTTCTCCTGAGAACTAATGCCTTAACTCATTTAGTGATTCTTCCCCCTGGTATTTCCTAGTGAAGTCATCCTTAAAATATGGTTTGTCCAGGCCTGGCTGGGAAGAGCAGGAAGGGTCAGGATTTAATCTGTTTATGGAAAATAGGGAATGTCCTCTTGACAATGTTAATGAATTGAGGACAGGAGAAATAAATGCAGCCCCAAAGGGGAGGCCATTGCCCAGCACTGACTGGGAACAGTCACCCCAGGATGATGGGAAAACACCAAATCAGTTCAGGCACAGAGGAGCAAAAGACTCCATTTTAACAACCTGTATTCAATTATGACAACAGGTCCAATTTCCTCCTCACACAACTCAACACACTTCAGCTCTGATAGGGCCAGGAATGTATTTTGTCTATTGATTTCAGGGCTCAGAGAAGTAAAATAACTTCACATCTCAAATAGGATTTTGCTAGGGAAAAAAAACCTCCAATAATCTGATTATCACAGTGACCTAAAGTGCAAAAAAAAGTGCTTTTTAATATAAGGATACTTCTCACAATTGATTTTTTTTTTGAGCAAGGAATTTTTTGATAGAACTTCTTGCACAGAAAATAATTTACAAAACAACGAGATTCCCCAGCACCAACAGATTTCACCCTCAGACAGGTGCTTCAATGAAAACCTGGAACACCACACGGGGAAATAGATATAATTGCATTAGTATGGATACAGACTTCTAATGATAGCAATAATCAAATTTTAATGTTCTGGTTACAGCACATGAACAGAACAATATTTCTGTGCCTCTTCAAAGGGAAATGAGACTTTAATGTCATTGGCAGCTCAATAAAACCATTTTCTAACATGCAGGCTCCTAATGACAACTCGTTTCAGTTCAGACAGAGGAGCAAATGTGTTCACAGTAAACTCCAGGTCATTATCAGGAGATGGAAATACAACAGGTCCTCTGCACTTTGGATAACTATTGATTTTTAACTCCATATTCTCCTCATCTCACCCTGACTTTCATAATGACTCAAGTGATGGAACATCAATAAACTATTTATGGCAAAGCCACCACACTGAAAGCCGCTCTACAAGACTGCGCCCAACTCAACTAGGCCCAACTTTTAGATTTGCAGCAAAAAATCTCCGATAATAAATATGGCAAAGAACAGGTCTAAGTGATAAAATATAATCAAAGTACTGTTGGAGCCATCACAAGGACCTTCAACTTCACCTCTCGCTGCAGAGAACCAGACCAGCACCAAAATTCTTTATGGCTGGGCTGAAATAAAAGAATCGATTTATCCTGAAGTGCTTTCAAGAGGGATGGGCAGAAAAAAAGGTCATATCCATGCTAAGAGTGTGTGGAAAAAAAGAAGTATTTTTAACCAGCTGCAGTTCTCGAGGATGACTTCAAGCACTCGATGCACTTTGTCCTTTGGTGAAACCACACTGAGATCTTTGCAAATGTCACATCTCCAGAGTAAGTGAAGCTAAAGGTACAAAACCACCTTGTTTGGTGGCAAGGCCAGTTCAAGCAGCTCTCATTCTTTCCCCCTGACAATTGCTCTCCACACACACACTGCAATTTCCTCACTGGAGCTGGTTTTGGAGTTGTTATAAAGCAGATTGGCTGCATTTGGAAAAAGCTCCGAGATGGGTTTGTAAAGTATTTGCCTCTGTTCAGATCTGCACTGACACAACAGAAAAGGAGAAGTGCAGAAAAGAAAATAAAGAAATTCTTCATCACCAAAGCACCCCTTGCACCCAGCCCTGATGTACTGTGAGCCCTGAAAAGAGGCCAGGAAACAGCCCTGCAGACAGGGGGGGAAAGCAGAGGGGGAAAAAAAAACCAGGATAATCTTGGAATTATAGAATGGTTTGGGTTGGAAGGGATCTGAAAAATCATCTCATTCCATGGGCAGGGACACCTTCCACTATCCAAGGGTGCTCCAAGCCCCATCCAGCCTGGCCTTGGACACTTCAGGGACGGGGCATCCACAGCTTCTCTGGGAAAACTGCACCAGGGCCTCCTCACCCTCATTCTTCCCAGGTCAGCTCATTTCAGGATCAAATATCCCAAAGCCAGAGATGGGGAGAAGCCAGAGGAGACCCAAGACCTCCCCAGCTCTCCAGCACCCAGAGTCTCCCTGGCATCACTTTTCCAAGACACGACCCCAAAGCTGTGGGATAAGGAAAGCCAGGCTGTGTCCAAAACACTCCCAGTCAGTGGCATTTAAAGGACTGCTAAAGGAATCGACAGCAGCTGCCTTAATTTCTGCTGAGTTAAGCACCAACAGTTGATTAAATCCTCACACTGACTCCACAAGCAATTTCCAGGGTTTGGATCAGGGTCTGGAAATTCAGCTCTAAAAAATAATTCTGAATTTTGCTGGTACAAATGTCAGAATTACTGCTTTGCAAACCTTGGATCGCCCCAAAATATGTTTTTGCAGGAGCTGACATCCCACCAGCCACTTGCCAGTCCCCTTGAAGGGAGGGCACTTCCCGGGACGTCACAGCACAAAAGTAGTTCAGGTATTAACGCATCACTTCCATTTTCTTCTCATTTGTATAAAGAGCTAATTCTAACTTTTGGGATGCTAACACTACAAATTTCTTTTTTCTGAGATTTTAACCCTTATGGTCTTAAAGTTGTTTTAGAATGGAAAATATGACTTCATTTTATGTCTATTTCTTAAAATCTGAATTAGCACCCTTTACAAAGGAAAACTAAAATTTTTCCTTTCTCACTATAATTTCTTTTCCTTTGCACTATTTAAACAATTTAGCAGCAGCAAAGCAATTTATTTTGCTACTCACACTCCAAGAACACTTTTGTTTTTCTCCAAGAAGAGTCTGACAAATCAAATCTGGGCTACATAAAATACAAACCTGCTGTAGCAGTTCACCAGAACACAGAATTACTGGCAGTACCTGACAAAGGATACACAGAGATACATTTCCCTGTGGTACAGATTTTAAATTCAGCTTTGATACAGGAAATAAATGCACAGGTAGGGTAGGCAGTGAAGCCAAAGAAATAAAACCTGACCAATTACAGGAAAATAAATGAGGTGGCTCATAGGATTTGCAAGGAAGGTGAGAATTACTCAGTATTTTCATATTTAAGGAAACAAACAGACAAAAGCTTCTTGCTATTTTGTTATCTTACAGGACACACTTCAAAGAATGAACAAGCTACAGTGAACATGGCAAATCTGCAGTGGTGATAAACTTGCACCCAAGAATCACCAGATATTTTCAAATTTCACAGATGGAAACAGGAAGATTGATCAAAACCGAGATGACACAACTGCTAACTTCGATATCCTAGAGCAAGTGAAAATTAGCAATAAAATCAGTAAAATAACTAAATAAAGTAGTTTCATATCCATAAGGAATTTCTCGTGCATTTGGCTGAGGAGAAATCCATCTTGTGCTTCCCAAAATCAGAGCTCACCACAACAGGGAAAAAGAAGATGCAAACCCCCAGTAATTATGCAAATAATAGTCCCCATTATAAATCTTCAGCTCCTCATTAGCTCCAGGCCACAAAACCCTTATCTCTCCCACACAATATTAAGAATCCAAGGATTTAAGGCATATAACTAAGGCTGTACCTTGGTCATAATTCCTTTCCATTCTCCTTTGTTCGCATGTTTTACAATGACAAAATATTAAACATCTGTTTACAACACTGAAATTATCCTTCAACAATAACGTTACCACAGAGGTGAAAAAGCCTCGAGAAATGGCTGGAGAAGATACCAGCACTGAGGTGGAATTGGTTTGGGTTTAAATTGGGATTTGGAAGAATAACATAAACATCAGCTTTTAACTCCCACAGCACAGACGAACCTTTTGCTTACTGAAGTAAATGATTACCAAGTTACCAACCCATAAACCTTAAAAACCTTGGCTTTTACTCCAGATTTAGAGGGCCCAGCAAATATTTATGTTGCTGCTGACATAAGTAATTCCCATTTATGTTCATAGCAATGCTCACATTAAGTATTTTAAACGTTTTTCCTTGAAAATATCCATTTCTTCAGCATTTACACTCAAGTATATGTATATTTTTAAGGCATATTCCCACCTCAGAGAATAATGATTATTGTTAGAAAGAAGAGTCAATAGAGACTCACTACAGCCAAGCAAGCACTCTATAGAAGGAGTTATAAATCTGTCAGACATTTGAAATGGACTAAACTGTATAATGTCAGTTTTCTGAGGAAAACAGCCAACCATATGTTCCAATTTCCTTGTCAGGAAGCTTTAATACATCAGCTCCAATGAGAGATGATTCTTTTAAACAGAATTTTTCACTGAGCTGGTTCCAAAGCTGGAAACGAGCAGCAAAACCCCTTAAAACAGGGATATTTGACCAAAATAAAAAGACACACTGCTACCTGGTAATGAGAAAGAATTAATGAGAAGAGATCCGCTCTCCTCTTCTACCAACAGGCCTGAAAGAGAGAGTTGCTTGAAAAACCTGGGATTTCTGTAGAAGTTTGAGGACTTACAAAGCGCTGAGCCTTCTGCCGCTCCTCCTCCGTGGCCGCTCTCTCCCTGAGGATGGCTCGAGTCAGGTGCTCATTTGAGGAAATCCTCTCCCGTTCCAGGAGTTTGCCAAACTCATCCCGAACGAACATTTGTTCTTGTTTCAACCTACAGGAGGTGCAGGGAGATTTAGATTCAGGGAAATTTAGGAACTTTCCAAATGTAGTTTCACAGCAGAGCAGTCACTTTAAAAACAGTCACAGAAATAGTTTACTCTTGGCTTCTTACGACACATAAATACAAATATTCACTAAAAGAAGTTTATTTCAGATTGAAGCATCAAAATCCGAATACACAAAAGTTACAACATCACTGTTCATTAAATCATATAAATTACAACTGATTCATGAACATATATTTTTAACTAACATTTAGAGAACTCTGTTGGTTGGCTTTATGTCTGGTTTTATGGAACCATTTTTTCCAGGAAAATCCTTTTCCCACCAGCCAGCAGGCACTCAATTTCCACCTAAAAGCTTTCCTGCACTGAGAAAGTGCCTTCCTCCCTCTGAACACACCATAAACCCAAAGACTTCATCTACTTCCCAAGCTCCAAAAAGATCAAAGAACCATAATCAACCTTTCCCAGCGATTTGAGAGGAGGAGAGAAAATAGTTATTGAACTTGTTGCAACAGAGTTAATAAAGGCAACTTCAGGCCCAGAAAATTCTCAATATTTATATGTCACGAACCATAAATAGATTCGAAACCTTCAGTGGAGTACTTGAGACAAGCACGCCGTGTCTCGTTTTCAATGGAAGCGCTCCGAAATCGCTCAGTGAATAAAACTTGAGTGTTGTGATACAGAGCACAGAACTCAGAGCAGTAATGGAGCTATGAAACACTGGGTTTCAAATAGATTTTTTTTTTCTTTTTTTTTTTTTTTCCAGAGAGAGTGATGGAGAGGAAGCTTCAATATTCTCAGTGCATTTATCTGTTGTCAAGGGAGCTCTGGAGAACAAATCCTAATGAGTCGGGTCACTTTGTAAAAGGTACCAGCATTAGAGTACATTAGATTCTTCCCCAGGGAATACATTTAAGTGAGGTAGGGAAGAAAAAAGACAATTACAAGATGTATTACTTCTGTGCTCAGCTCCAACCCTCTGAAACGCAGCAACCAACTGGGAATCTTTATAAAAGTTTATTAAGCCGCATCTTCAATTACTCCAGCAAAAAAAAAAAAGATTATGCAGACATGGACCAAATTCCATTAAGTGATTTCCCAAGGTCCCCCAAATTATTCCAGCAGGATTGATATAACAAATCCTTCATACAATCAATGGCACAGTCAAAACATGCTGGTTGTCTTTTGGATTGGAGAAATCATGTTTTGTCTAAAAAGGGAAAAAGTGTCAAAATAGAAGCCTCAGCAGCTTTTTCTGGTGAGCAACAGAGAGAGCATTTAACGCTTCCTGAGACTGATGGAAGAACCTTCCTCATCCTTCTTGGATTTGACCTCCTGCAAGTGGTTTTCTTTTAAAAATGTCTCTTATTATGCTGCTGTACATAGCAGAGTAATTAAAGAATATGAAATATACTTTACATATAGAACAGCTGAAAAATCCAGCCAAAATTTTCCACATTATAAACTCTGAAAAATTAAAAAACAAAACAAAACAAAACAATCCTCACAAACAAACAAAATACACCAAAAAAACCCAAAACAACTCCACAACACTCAGATGTTTACATTTAGTTATTCTTTTCATTCATTCTTCTTTACATCAAATTAGATCTTTACATCTTCTTCTTCTCAATCTCTCATTTAAATCTAGATCGAGACACTCAGGTCACCTCAGTCAAAGAAAACTCCACATCCCCTATTTTACTGTTTGGGTTTTTTTCCTCCCTTTCTCTTTCCTTACAGGGCATTCTATTATAAAAGAAAATTACACTATTCCATTATCAAATTTTATACAATTTAGGCCAAAAAGGACCTTTTTTATGCCCAAGACTGCCTTGCTCCTGGCAGCACCTTCATGCAAAAATTTCAAGTCTTTTTTCACAACTCTCACCCTCATTCGTGTGACCAGGATCACACAACACAAAGAGTTAAATTCCTAAAGCATCCACCAAACTTTCATATAAGGCAACTTTTACTCACAAAACAAAATTCCTAAACACCCATCTCGACTGATTGAAATTCAGCAGAGTTTTTAACAAAATAAGCGGGATTTTGAAGTCATTTTCATTTATTTGAGTTCCATAATTGGGTGGCTTGTAGGAGCTTAATGAAACAAACACTCGGCAGATCCCGCTGATCGCAAACATTCGCCTGCATCAACCTCCAGTAGGTTTTTTTCCTTGGCATTACAAATTCATTTTGCTGGCATTCAGCATGTACTGAATAAAGGCAAACATCGGCTGGATCTACGGTAATAAATTATATTATTACCTAGGCAAAAGTAAAACTAAACTAAACTAAACTAAACTAGAGAGAGGCAGCTCTGCAATTTGTGAGGAGTTAAACAGCACAACTTGTCGCTACTCCAGGAATTCCAGAGGAATTCTTCAAGCGACATTTTTAATTACAGCAGACATAAAGGCTCAAGATAATGGTTCTCATGTTTAAGCACAGAACTCCAGACAACAGAGAGTGTTACACTGATCATTTATACAGAAAAGATGTTTAAAAAGGTGCTGAAACAGCAGAAAAGGCTGCTGGCTATACGTTTTCCCACACAACTGATATCTTTTTGAATAAAATCCTTCTAAATAATTATGAAATACTGCTTTAAGAAATGTAGAGTGGCTGATTTAATGAAGTGTGGCATGCAAGGCAATCATTTCTCATGGTGCTATTGGAAAACACACATAAAGCATTAAGAAGCAGCTCCAGTTAAAGTCTGCGTGAACACTTGACAATATTTCATTTCTCAACTGGTTTATAGCACACAACCAACACAACAAAAGCAACAATTCCTGCCTTTCCCCAGCACTGTCGTGGAGAACTTCAACACTTTTAACTTAATGCTATGAAGAAAATTTATATATCTGTATTTTCTGGTAAGAGGCTGGGTAATTCCTGATAAACCAACCACCGAGGATTTAGGGATCTCAGAAGATTTACTCCTGTCAGAGGTGCATAACAAGAATTTGGGTATTTCCGTTATCACATTATCATATTTAGGCTCCACTGTAAGACAAATTTTCAACTGTTTTAGTCCTGAAGTCGCTTTAATCAAAATAATGCTTGCAGTACATTTTACCTCTAAATCAGATTTGGCTCACACTGAACACAAAAGCCACCACGTCATGTTCTGGAAGATACTCCCAGATATAGAGATAGATAGATAGATAGATAGATAGATAGATAGATAGATAGATAGGCCAATTTTTGTTAATTTAGATTTTTTGAGATGTGGGCAGGAGGTACAGAAACCAAATACAAGTGATCAAACCACCTATTCCAACCACCTCTCAAGCAGAGCTTCAGACCAAAGGGAAAATAATTCACCAGAGTAACATTTCTGCTTCTGCATTCCACCATTTTATTCCTATCCTTTCTTTCTATAAAAGCAGGGAATGTGGGATTTTAGTGGCATTTGTTATTATCCAGCTTTTGAACTAGCTTTGAATGTCCTACATGTAAGATTAAGCAAAAGAGAATCTACCTGTGAATATATCAAATATCTCAGAGCATTATCTAAGACAGCCTGGAATGCTTAACCCACATCTTTTAAAATCAAGGAATAACAACATAACACAAAGCAAAACAATAGGAAAAATAATTTCTCAATTAAGCAATGACTTACAATTCATAGTGGACAACCGTGATATCACGTCCAACAAGAGAAGCCAAATATAGAACTGGCTCCAGTTTCCAATTAGAAATTAGAATTTGAAACACAGAAATAGAAATTTAAGACCCAAACAAGAAAGCATCTCTGAGGGCCAAGAAGTTTTTTGTATCACAAGAAAAACAAAAATACACTCTAAAAAAAAACTGATAAAATTGTGCTGCACTCCAAGAAGCTTCCATCCTTTTCACATCCACTTTTTAATTAAGTTCAAGAAAAGCAAATTGTTAATTTTGCTATGTGGATTTATGGCCCAGGACTCTCCTCTTGCCCAGCATGACCCCTGTTAGTCACAATAACAAGATGAGCAATTTAATTCTAAATCCACAAGAATTCCCTTTTGTTTACTTCAAAATACCCATTTCTACTGGTCTTTAAAAACACCTGCAGATGTTAATTAAGGAAAAAGCACCTTTTAATTCAGAGACAACAGCAACACACTGAGAAAAGCTGAAAAATATTAGTTTTGTGCTTTGATGGCCACTTCATGGTTTATTCTACGTTAATCAAGAATCCATAGAAATCCAAAACTGGCAAACAGTACTCTTAGAGAAATACAGTGATTTGTCATTTCCAGCCCTTATTTCCAAATATTGGGAATTTATTACACTATCAAAGCCTAAGCATCTCCTTTGTGCCATTTCTCCGGGGCAGTGATTACTTGCCAGTTGTTTTATCTTTATTACAGTCTCCAAGCTACACAATCTGATGCATCTGTGGCGTTCCAAGATAAACTCACTCAAGCCTAAAGCATGAACCGTGTCATTTTTCATTCCTTCCAACCAAGGAAAAATCAAAATATTCCCTGTTCCAAAGTCCACTGTCAGGAAAATCATCCTGTCCTCTACGAATTTGGGAAAAATTTAATGAGGTATCAGCCCATATGGAAGCCAAAAGCTCATTCCAACTGGAGGTAAGATACAACATGTGGAGGATTCAACAGGTTTTCTGCTTTCTTGGACCCCAGCGAGCTCCATAATTCCTCCTGACAGACTCACAGAAGATCCCAAAACGTTTTGAGCAACGTGTTTAGGCCACGTTGCAATATTAATGACCGAATGATGTTTGTGAGTGCTGAGTTTCAATATTTCATGAGCGCAACGCGGGATGCGCCACAGAAAGCCGCGGGTGGAAATCACCGGAGCTGACGGGGGATTTGAAAGGATGTGAGAGACATCAGGAAAACATCCCCAAGCTGAGCTGAGCTCTGAGAGGTGTGAAATGGAGATTTCTCCGACTCCATTTCACCTGTCTGCAAAGTCAGAGAAATTACCTCGAGTTCATCTGATTTTACAAAAACATAACTAAGGACAGAGATGGGGAAACAAATTACCTGAAAGGTCAAGTCTCAGACAATACAAAAAAGTTCTTCAAAACAGAAGTTTCTACCGCTGCTCACTCATTAAAAGCATTATTCTCCACTCACAGAAGACTTTGCACAGCACAAGTGACAGGAGCTGTTCCTAACATTAGTAGAAACCACATTCTTAACACCTGTTCTAAAACTTCACTTTTAAACATTTCAGCTTAAGCAAGCATTAACAGAAAAGATCATTTTTCTGCACCTTAAATCCATGGTGTCAAAAGGACATTCTGCCTTCAAATTTTTGGTGCTGCCGTTGCTCAGCCTGGAGAAAAGGAGGCTCAGGGGGGACCTTGTGGCTCTGCACAACTCCCTGACAGGAGGGGGTAGCTGGGGAGAGTTGGGCTCTGCTCGCAGGGAACAGAGACAGGAGGAGAGGGAACGGCCTCAGGCTGGGCCAGGGGAAGTTTATGTTGGATATTGGGAAAATTTCTTCACAGAAAGTGTTGTCCAGCCCTGGCACAGCTGCCCAGGGAATGGTGGAGTCCCCATCCCTGAAGGGATTTAAACAATTTGAAGATGTGGCGTGTGGGGACATGGTTTGGTGGTGGCTTGGCAGTGCTGGATTAATGGCTGGACTCCATCTTAAAGGAATTTCCAGCCTAAAAGAGTCCATGATTTCAAGATTCTCATAGAGATACAGCAAGGCAAATCCCAAATGCTGAAGCTTTAAAATCGTGGGGGTATAAACTCAAAATGGATCACTCAGCTCATCAAACCCAGATTTATCACCATTTCATGAGGGCTTAGTGCAAAACCAGTCAAATGTGACGACAGGGACCCAAATTGGCCCTACTTTACCCACCACAACCAGCGTCATTGAAACTCTCTGACACATCCATCACAACTGACCAAGAGCTCTCGTGACTCCGGCGCAGGCAGAAGAGGGAAGGGATCACACTTCTGAGCAATTACGCTTGAACTTCACATTATTAAATTTAATGAGAACTCCACTGCTTTATTCCATATCCACTTCTTCCTCAGGGTGACTGCTCCTCCTTAACATTTGCCATACATGCATATAAATTAGCCCTTGATTCATTATACATGGTACTGAGAACAGTGAAGTGATTCCAGCACTGATCCCTGAGCTGCCAGTGACCTTTTCCCATCACATTAACTCCTCCCTCGGCTTTGGTCCATCCCACACCGTCACACAACTCCTACCCGAGTTTGGGACATGTCCAGTAGCAGCAACAAGGAGGGCAAGGGATCAGGGGATTCTGATCTTTCTTTAGGCTGAACTCTCACCTGTAGTTCTGTGTCCAGCTCTGGGACCCTCAACAGTAGCAGGACAAGGAGCTGCTGGAGCAAATCCATAGGAGGCCCCGGAGCTGCTCCCAGGGCTGGAGCCCCTCTGCCCCAGATCCAGGCTGGGAGAGCTGGGGTTGCTCAGAGCCCCTGCCAGGGCCTAAAGGGGCTCCAGGAGAGCTGCAGAGGGACTTGGGACAAGGCACGGAGAAACAGGACACAGGCAATGGCTTCCCACTGCCAGAGGGCAGGGATGGATGGGATCTTGGGAAGGAATTCCTGCCTGGGAGGGTGGGGAGGTGCTGGGATGGAATTCCCAGAGAAGCTGTGGCTGCCCCTGGATCCCTGGGAGTGTCCAAGGCCAGGCTGGATGGGGCTTGGAGCAGCCTGGGATAGTGGGAGGTGTCCCTGCCCATGGCAGGGGTGGAATGAGATGATCTTGAAGGTCTCGCCCAACCCAGACCACCCCATGATTCTATGATTCCATGATGTCGGTTCTCAAATCCAAGAAAACACTGAAAATACAATTTTAAGAGTATTTTCCACCTTGTCCCACATAACCATCACTGCCACAGTTACTCCCTGTTTCAAACACCAGACTTGTCACATCACCCACACAGAGTCCAAGCAACACCATTCATCCAGAAGAACACCCTCATTATCCCTTTCCCAGCTGCTTCCCAATCCCAGCCTAACATTTGTCAACGGAAAAATCCTCGCTAATGGCCACGTGATTTTACGTGCCAGTCCTTGGTCAGAAGATCCAAGACGCTCATTTCAAAACCCAGTTATGTACTCAACTTACTCCAATTAATTCAATTTATCAACAGCATTTCCATGGACAGTTTGTGAACATTCAGAGCAACAAGGACAGCGACTCTTGTCAGTGGTTGAGTTTTCTTGGAGATTCCGGAGCTGTGGGACTGGTTTTGGGGCAGTGTTTGGTGTTGGAAGGAGGAGGGGTGAGTGAAAGGGGAGGCAGGTTGTTTGAGGCGATGTTGCAATTAAACTTCATAAAAGTGTAAATTTTAAAATATATGCATATAGGTCAGGATTACAGAGAGAAAACAGATGAGGAAATTCCTACCTTTATGCCAGAGGCACGCGGAGAACCTGAGTCAGAGCTGTAAAACTGCTTTACATAATTTGTGTATGTTTAGCTATCCACACAACTCCACTTGAAATTACTTTCCAACTTAATATCCTTCCCCTTGGGATCTGCAAAAGCAGTCCTGGAATTATGGTAACATTAATTATCCGTTAAAATGAAGTGACAGTTAGAAAATTTTTTATTATTATTATTATTTTTAAGTGTTTCTCTGCTGCGCCTGCTCATTTGCTGCTTTTCAAAATGAAAGAGCTCGGCAGCTTGAAAGCAAAGGTTTGTTTAAAATTGCCGGGGGGGGGGAATAGTCTTCCTCCTTCCTACCTGAATCTGAAACTGTGAAGCAGGATATTTTTTGTGGATGCTCTCTCACTGGCTCCAAGTCATTCTCCCATCTCTCCTAGAAATAAACTGATCAAGATGAAGCTCAGTAGCCAAGCTGTCAGCTGAGATGGCAGGTTTTAAAATTTAAGTGAAAAATAATCCCCTGAAAATTGGGGTTTATAAAGGTAGGAGTGAATTATAGCTCTGCTTTCTCCAATTTCCACCTCCCATCTCCAAGATTCATCTCTCCATATCCTGAGAGCCAGACATAATGGTATTAATGGAGAATCAGAGCAGGAAATCTTGGAGAGTAACACCTTTTTTCTTCTGAAAACAATATCTATGTGCACTGAAAACAATAAAAGTTGAGCAGGCTTCTAAGGCAGTTTGATAGTACCCAACTTCATAAACATTTTTATGCTTCCTTGACATTTTGCAGGTAAAATTTGCACACTAAACTTTCCTGGTTTTAAGAGCTGGCTGCCCAAAAAGGCATCAGCTACAACAGCTCACCTGCTCACTGTACTTATTTTAGAGTTAAACCTCTGTTTAAATCCCAAAATTCCTTCACACTTAATCCTGGCTTCTTCCCTCACCTGCAGAGGGACAGCCCTGCCCCAGCCCGACCCTCCTCATTCCCTCTTTTCCTGCCACACAGCAGAATTATCCCATAAACCTACAGACCTCAGGAATGTTATGGCTGCTGAGGAGTAAATCCACTGCTAAATCTTTCGCTGAGCGTGAGATCAGACGAGGGAAATGTCTGCTGAGAGAGGGGAAAAAAATGTTGGAGAGATGGAATGGCTGGGAAGGAGGAATAGGAGGAATTCAAGATGGGAAGTGATGCCAAAATCTGCTGCTGTCTCCACAGCCCTGAGGCTGAAGGGGCACTTTGGCAGCCCAAGGAAAAAGGTTTTATTTTATATTTTTATAAAATCAGCTGCCCCTATAAAATCACCTTGTCATCCTCAATGGGATTATCAACTGGGACCCCTGGTTTTACAAAACCAGTGCAGCTTCTCTTGCCAGGAGATATTAAACTCTTATTTTTAACCTATCCCAAGCCAAAACAATTACAATCACTTTTACTGCTTCAGAGTATTCCCAGCTTTCTGACTGTCAGCAGCAGAGAAGATGGCATTTTCCACACTCTTCTCCCACTTAATCCAAACAATACCAGCAAGTCCCTGTGGCAGAAGACAAAATAACAACTATTTCCTAAAAAGGAGCTCTTTGTTCCCCCTGAGGACAATTTTAAGAGAAAAAGCAGGTTTCCCAATTCAACACAGCTGCTTATCTGGGAAAACAGCATCATTTAGGAGGAAAAGAATACTTTGAAGAAGTTTTCACCCAAATTAATTCGCTCCCCATATGAACTGAAGATACATTAAGATGGTCCTCATACCTTCACCTCACTGAAATATTGAATATTGTAAATAAATCCATCATTTTCTTTTCCCCTTGTTCTCCACACCTATGCCAGGAAACTGGAATAAACATGTCATTAAAACAGAAATCAATAGGAAGTTTTAAAGTATACACTAGCACAGAAAGGTCAAGCCTCAGTATTGATTTTAATATAACAATTTTGGTGTGCAGTTTCCCAAAGGCTTCTCGTCCAATACTCTTCTTCATTCTTCTCTCACTTTACATTTTCACCAGTGAATTGGTTCTGCACCAACTCTTTACTCCAGGTTTACTAAGAGCTCATCATTTATGCAACGTACTGCTGAGACACGACAAAAAAAAGGTTGGAGGGAAGCACTCAGAGCATCAATGAAACCCCAGAGTGACGAGCGGTTATCTCCAGACCCTCTCCAAAGCACAACAACAAAACAACAAATAAAAAAAATCTAATGGTTACAATCTAATAACCCATTACAGAGAAACTCTGTGCACCAGGGTGGAGACAAAGCTGATTTAGGGTTTAGTATAATTGTCCTGAAACAGATGAGGATGCCACAAATAGAGGCTGCAATAAGTTGTCCAGCTGGTGACAGATAAAATGTGCCACCCTCTGGAGCCCAGCGAGCCACGAAGAACAGAATCCAGTAATTCATTCCCAGGGAATGTTTGATGAGCTCTCGTCTGCACTACTCAAGGAAAGGATTTTTCACGTGGTTTTCAAGAGAAAAAGTTACCCAAGTTTGAGCATCTGGTCACAGATGATGAGACAGCCAAAACACAGAAAAAAAGTCAAGAGTTATCAAAAGCCATCACAGAATCCTGGAATGGTTTGGGTGGGAAAGGAACTTAAAGCCCGTCCAGGGCCACCCCTGCCATGGGCAGGGACACTTTCCACTATCCCAGGCTGCTCCAAGCCCCATCCAACCTGGCCTTGGACACTCCCAGGGATCCAGGGACAGCCACAGCTTCTCTGGGAATTCCAGACCAGCCCCTCTCCACCCTCCCAGCCAGGAATTCCTTCCAAGATCCCATCCATCCCTGCCCTCTGGCAGTGGGAAGCCATTCCCTGGGTCCTGTCCCTCCAGGCCTTGTCCCAAGTCCCTCTGCAGCTCTCCTGGAGCCCCTTTAAGCCCTGGCAGAGGCCCTGAGGTCTCCCTGGAGCCTTCTCCTTCTCTGTCGTACCTTAAACACTTTCAGAGCAAACCTGGCAGCAGTTACTGAAGGGCCACCAAAGCAAACCAAAGTCTGTTTTTAAACCCTTCCCTGCCTTACAATCCCTCCTTACAGCAGGAGTTTTCCTCTAAGAAACAAATCCTGGAATCACAGCACATCAGAGGACAGTCATGAGCAAACTGCACAGGGACAGATTTTTGGCACACCAACAGAATTCCAGGGGTGAATATCCTGAAGCCTTGAACAAAACACACTTCCTGCACTACTGACGGCACTGCCATGCACAGCAGTTTGCAAAAACACCTCACTCTACATAAAATTAATATTTGCCCCGTGCCAAATCATATTTAAATGAAGTGAAAGCTGGGAAACACTTGGCAAGCAAGGAACTGAACCCCCCTCCCCAAATATAATTAGCCTGAGCTAAACGATTAGCAAAATAAGTAAGACTGAAATGTCTCTGATTTTCAAGGGGGGAAAAAAAGGCAAGTCATCATTCAGGAACATTCAGTTTCCATGGGAAATCACATCCATCACTCGCCTCTGAAGCAGTGGTTTGTATATTTTAGCGGAGGAATCCAGCACTCTGATGAGGTTGGCAATACCTAAAATTTTATCATTATGCTGATGATAGAAGTTGTTCCTTTTGCTGTCTCAAAAGACTTTTTCCTTTGCCTGCACTTTTCATAAAGCACACCTGAAAAACCGATTTCCTGAGCACCATCAGTATCATGGAGCCCAACAAATGAACAGCTTTACATCCAAGGACAAAGTTAATGGATGGAGTGGATAAACTTCCATTCTGTTCTCTGATGGGAGAAGGAAAATTACCTATTTCCCTCATGCCTGTTCTCAAGGCCAGAACATTAAAAACTTTCTCATTTTCTTGGGAAATTAGAAAAAAATGCTACACATTTGCTGAGCTCGTCTAGAATAAGCAGAGAAAAGGCAAAATTCAAGTTATTACCTACTGGTCTATGGAGTTACTCTTCTTTATTATGCACAAGTCTTCTCTTAATTATCATTTATTACCTGTCACCACTGTCAAGCTCAGGTTTTTGTGTCCATCCTCTCATTTTTATGTTATCTTGAGTATCACCCTAAGACTGCAGCTCTGACACATTAACTGCTCACAGTTACTATTGCAGACACTGCAAATTCTGCCGTAAATCAATGATAATCAATTTTCTAAATGAAAACACTTTTCAGATGAAACATTTCAAAATGTTCAAAAACCAAAGTGAGGAACAACAGCTGAGCTGAGTAAAAGGAGGAGTAAAGTGGATCAGTGCAGAATTTTGGATATATATTCTAAGGTGGGTCTAAATCACTACTTTAATAATTATTTCAAGTTCTGTTTAGCAGGAGCTATAACTGATGTATTGTCAGTGAGTTGATGGCATTAAAATGTAATTTAAGAGTCATTCTTCAGCTCCAATCCCCAAAATAAGCACAGATTTTAACTTTATATAGAGCAGCCCATCTGTACTGTGTATGGATGTGTGAATAAATAATTTATCTAGAAGTTAAAATTAAGATTTCTTCCCTTCACAGTCTGAAATGAGTAAAGTACATTTTACAATCAAACCCAAATGTGGTCATACACTGCTCACGGAACAGCACCAAAATCAGCTATTAGGCAGTTGGAATCAGACAACAAACAGTCAAAAGTTTCAGATATTCTTATGTTTAAATGTCATTTCATTTAAATATTGGAAAAAAACTCTGTTTTTGAGAAAGGAGTGAGAATATAAACACGTAAAATACATCATCTATGGTAAAACAATCCGTAAGATGAATGTGGAGGTAAAAACCTTAATTTTTGTGTCACGTCCCAACAGGATTTGTCTCCAATGTAGTGGGTCAGGAAATGAAATTGTTAATAAATCACAAGGTGCAAGGCCAAGCTGCTTAAATCCAGCAGAGTGGGAATTCAGGTTTTTGTTCTGTTTTCCAACACTGCATCACTGTGTTTGTATTTATACTACAAATTATTACAGTTTCTATTCCATGTTTCGATTACCTGGAACGTTCTGCACATGCAAGACAAAGTAATTTATCAGAAAAATGTTTCTTGAATGTTTTTAAAACACAAACCTCAATCAGAATTCAGCCCATAAAGTTTTACTTATGAAAGACAACCTGCATCTTTTACAGTTGTTTCATCCAAGACAAAAAAACCTCACTGCTCTGTTTAAAACAGATTTTTCTAATTGGAAATACTGTGTAAAGATTATAATAAAAAATTCCTGCCATGGCTAAAAAATAATTAAATTAATTGAAACTACAAAATAACTAAAGCTGTAACAAGTTTTTTGATATCTGTCCTTTTTTTTCATCATCATCATTCTTCATTTATTTTGATATTTTACCCAATCTGCTCCCTTTTTTTCACAGGCCAATGCACAACCCCTGGAAGCTGAATTCTGGAAGGTACTGAAAGTGGCATATGACAAAATGCTGAAGTTGCAAACCAAGTATTTCCATATTTTAATCCCATTTAGCTGAAGCCTTGAGCACTCAAGAAGCTCCAAAATAACCCAAGTTTTCCTGTCAAAGCCCAGCTGAGGAGAGATTTCGCTGTAACTTATTGATTTCCTTTATTGCTGATGCAAAAAAAAAGAGAGAAAAGCCTGATTTTTTTTTCCCTGGGACATTAATATAGTCCTATCTAATTATATACTCCATCAACCTAACTCAATTAAACAACAGAATGCTGGGTAGGAAACAACTGAGATCTGTGCAGACAGTTTAAGTAGTACTAATTACAGTCTAATTTTTTTTAATCCATCATAATGAGCCTTTCTCCCCATTCTCAGTGGAGGACAATGTGCAAGTTCATATTTATACTCAGTGTGTTGTGTGATCAATTTACAACAATCACTGAAAGGAGAAATAAACCCAGAAGTTCACCAGACACCAAAACTTCTAAATTTAAAGAGGAATTTTTAATTGCTAATAATGGCTCTGCCCAGGCTTTCACAATCACTACAATCTCTGAGAAAAAATACACCTAAGAAAGGAATATTTCAATATAAAGAAAGGAATATTTTAATGCACAGAAAGGAATCCAAAGGGTTTTAGTGGTGTAAACTGGTTTAATACCGTATTTCCAATATTCAAAGTACCTCAAGACATCCTGCAGCTCCCAGAAATCTCCAGAATTCCCATTTCTGCTGCTGTTCCAAGGTATCCTCGCTCAGCCCCCCGGGTCACAGGGACCCCACCCCTGCTCCTTCTGTCTCTGCAGCACAAAGTGATTATTTGGGCTCCAGAGAAATCAGCAAAGCTTGAGCTTAAAAGGCTGCAAAAAAAGCCACGCTCAGGAGGTCAAAAGGGATTTAGAGCAACAGTTTGGATCAGCTCTTACAAGGAAATTCCAGCTCATTTGGTGCTGAACATGGATTTAATATCCAAAGCTGCTGCAGCCCCCAAAGCTCTCCCAACCACTTTGTCTCAGGGCACAGAATTCAGCTGTTTCCAGCAAGCAGAAAAACAGAATAAAAGCATTAAGCCCAAGTTTGTTTGAAATACTGTTATTAATGAACCAACCTCCTCTTCTGAGCTTCAGAGTCTCTCCTGGCTCGTTCCAGTGCCAGTTCCTCAGCTATTCTTTTCTTCAGCTCGTCATCATTAACTGCAATTAAAAGAAAATTCAATGAAATGTTAACAGAACCCAACTTATTCCCAATTACAGAAGCAAATGCATAACACAGTGCCCTCGATTTTTCATCTTCCTTTTTCCACACAGCAGCTGGAGTTGCTTTCTTGTGGTTTAACCATCTTTGAAATTTCGGCACACCACCAGTGAGCCTTTAAAAATTTTTCTTATTAAACAGCTTTTCAATTCGTGGAATCTTTTGAAAATTGAACAACATGGACTATACATTAAATTAAATATTTTTCTTCAGAAATACATCTTTGTAAAGTAAAATCAAAATCAAAAGGAGGTGAGACAGACATAAACAGCAAAGTCATAAAATGCTGCTTTTTATTCATATAGAACCAAAAGAATTATCTTTGTGTAATGAATCAAGTATTTTCAGATGTATTTTATACAACAAAGCTCTCACAACATCCTAAATATTCATCTTTCTAGTTCCTAGACAAAGATTTTGCCCCAAATTCTCCTGATTTTGTTTATTCAAGCAGATATGGAAAGAATATTTCTTTAACTTAGATTCTGTCAGATGAATCAATGAAAGTCTGGTCAAGAACAAAAAAAGGAGGGAAGCAACTTCTTCAGGAATATGAATAAAGGGAGAAAAGCTGGAGAGCCACCAATCCTACAAGGCTGAAGGACATCTACAAAACCACCAAAATCCAGTTTAACCCTAACCCTGCCTGGAATAAAGCCCTGCCTACACCGAGCTGAAGCTCTGCCATGCTCTGGATTTCCAGCACAGGCACCAGGTAATTCCCTCATTCCTGGCTCAGAGTCCTCTCCATGGAAGCACAGAACTCCAAGATCTGATCCCACCCCAAAACACCCAGGAAAACAGAGCTGCTGAATCCCAGAAGGTGCCACAACCCTTGGAGCAGTGACAAAACCCTTGATAGGAAAGGTCAAGCCCAGGGAAGTTCATTTTCAGGCACTGCAGGATCTGTGTCTCAGTGACCTCATCTCCAGGAGCTGGATTGATCTGCAAAGATTATCCAAAATCATTATTCCACATTCCCATTATAGCTCAGACTCCCAGCAATTCTCCTCATCCTAAAGCAGCCTCACAAAAGAGTTTTATGAATGAATGAAGCAGCTTCATCAACTTTATGGGAGTCTTGGCCAACTAATCCAGTTATAAACATCTCAGGAAAAGCAGCAGGAATCAATCTCCATCGTGCCAGGCCCAGGAAATGCTGAGACCACAAAAACAGAGGGAAAAGTGGGGGGAAACTTGTGAATTACACCTGAGACCCCAGCCTAAAGATATATTAAAATGAAAATTCAGAGAAAAATACAAACCTTTGAGCAGATCTCTACCACAAACCTGGGTGAAAAAGCAAACCCCCATTTTATTGGGATTATCTCAACTGACACAACAACATTAATTATCTTGTTCACCGGCATCTACAGCATGAAATTTATGGTTCTGGTGTACAAAAATGAGTACAAGAACTCCAACAGACCAGAGGATGGTTTATGTCATAATGAGGAAAGATTCGGGCACCAGCCAATAAAGACATTTGACCTTAACAATCAATTAGGCTGCCCATCGATCAGCCAAATACTAATAGGGAATAAAAGTGGAGCTATAGATCATTCAATAGAATTATTGTAAGATATAATTGGGTAGCTCCCAAATGGGAGCTTTATGATGTTTCAGCTCAAAAAAAAAGAAAAAAAAATTGCAGTTCTACAAGGAGGAGGGATTTGTTCTAGAAGAAGAAGCATTTAGAAAGAGAAAAGATAATTTATGGGAGAGAGGATCAGGAAAAGACTGTTTCTAGATAAAGCAATAATATTTCTGATGGCCATCTCTGCTCACACTACAGAACATGAAAAACACAGCTGACCACTGAGCTATTAGTGAATGTTAAAGCTGGGGGGTGCAAGACTGCTAAAATATTAATATATTAATATTATTATATTAAATATTAAATTAATATTGCATAGCCATTCCCACCACCCCCCCTTTTAATATCAGAAGTTCCTCAAGATACTGAAATCAGTGTCAGGTTCATCCCAGAGCAGACAAACTGGGAAGATTTTCAGGCAAGTACATTTAGGATTTACAGCAGCCCAGGGCTTTCCCTGCTCCTACAGGAGCACAAAAAGTCACCCCCTGAGCGTGAGAGTGTTTAATGCACAGCTCCCATCACAAACCAATTTGGAGAGATGGGCAGTAATGGGAACACACTCCAAAGCCCACAGTGCTGCAGCCAGGAATAGCTGCTCTGTCCCCTCAGCACGCCAAGGGGACGGGTGTCCGGCTGGCAGCCTTCTCCTGGGATAATGGCAATGGAAAACCACCGGGATAATGGGAATGGAGCACCCCCAGCTGAGGCTGCACAATGCTCCGAGAGGCACCAAACTGCTCCGTGGAACAGCCTGGACACAGAATGGTTGTACTGGGTTTGTGTGGGCAGGGTTTGGTACCAGGGGTTACAGGGGTGGCTGCGGGGAGAAGCTGCTGGGAGCTTCCTCCATGTCCAGCAGAGCCAATTCCAGCCAGCTCCAGGATGGACCCACCAGGCTGGCCCAAGCAGGAATGGTGGTGATGCCTCTGGGATAACGGATTTAGGAAGAAAAAAAAAAAGTTTTGTGCAGCTGAATTGTGGCCAGAGCAAAGCAGGGTGAGAACACGAGAGGAACAGCCCTGCAGACAGCCAGGGCAGGGCAGGAGGGGCAGCAGCTGCTCCAGAGCTGAGATTCCCAGGAGATTCCATGGGAATTCTGTTAATTCTGTTTTCTCTCCCCTGTCCAGCTGTGGAGGGCACTGAGGGAGAGGCTTTGGTGGGAGTCTGGAATCCAGACAGGCTCAACGGTGATAAAATCCAGAAAGCTCCTGCCAGGATCTGGGCAGACCAAGCAGGGACTGCACAGGCACAAGGAGGTTTTGCCATTTCAGTGGTTTCTGGGATACAGCACCCTGACTTTTCTCATTTGTCCAGTTATTCATTAGAAAAAGTTTGAAAGACAATTCCTGCCTAATACCGAATCTAAACCCACTCTCCTTCAGCTTAAGGCCATTCCCCCCTGTCCTGTCACTACGTGCCCTTGTGAAAAAGCAGATTTCAGCATTTCTCCATTCAGTCTTCTCCAGACAAGAGAGACCAAGATTCCAATCCATCCAACATCCTCTGGCAAACCTGAAAAAGGCTTATTCCACCACCTTTTCAAAAGGCCACAAACCCTGATTTCTGTTAAAAATATATTTATAAAGAGTATGCAAAGCCATTTGCTTAACCCTCTCTATTTATTCCCCCACTTGCGCTTCAAAATCAGGCAAATGAGGAACCAGAAATCCAACGTATTTCCCAGGGTCCAAAATGCTTTGGATAGTTACAGGGACAACTGACAAGGACAGAGAAGCAAAAGGGACTGAAGGACTTCTCACGTCCCAGCAGTTCCTGAGGTTTCAGATGCATAAAATGTGCTCTGCCTTGGAACTCCAAAGGCCACCCACGGGCAGGATGGCAGCAAAGCTTCACGTGAAGCCAATTCTTGAGAAATCATCAGCCATTTTATCCTCCAGGTCTACAACAGTTTGGTACGTAAAGATTTTTACAACTCTTGTAGTATTTGACTTCAATTCCTCTGCCCTTGCTAATCACAAGATCCAAATCCACCCCTTTTTCCTCTCTCTCTAAAGCAGCTGCTTCACAGAAAAGAAACAATCAGCAGGACGTCAGGATTACGCCCCGAGCAGTAAACAACAAACCTCAGGGAAAGCAGACACCTGCAGCCTCAGAAATGGTAGCCTGAGAAATCAGGAATGTGATATGGACAAATTATTCGAATAACTTCCAGCCTGCAGAGCTGGGAATCTGCCCATTAGCCCTGCGTTTGGGAAAAACCCATTAATGCAAACAGCAGTTATTAGCAGGCACCTTCACTAAATTCTCTGGAAAGGGCAGGTGCATTAAGTTATTAATGAAGAGACACTCAGGTTTGATACAATCAAATGCCTTTTAGAAAACACTTGGCTAGGTAATGTTCAGATAATGAATTTTAAAAATAAATAAATAAANCAAAAAAAGCAAGTTCTGTTTTTCCTTCTAGTTAAGCTTGGCTATTTAAAAGAAAAATGCTGTCCAGTGGAGATCCTTGCAGGATACTGGAAGGTTGCTCCAAGATCTCCACATAACCTATTTTTCTTCTCCAGGCTTAACAGCCCCAACTTTCTCAACCTGTCTCTGTAGCAAAGGTGCTCCTTATGAAATTCATGGCCTCCTCTGGATTTGCTCCACATGAGAAGGGAGGAAGGTTGAAGGGGAAGAGAGGGTGTAAAGAATTCAAGAATATGAAATATTAGTCAAAAATAAGGCACCACCACCCTTCCTCCAGCACCGTGTTCAACCAGCCTTTCCACACCACGCTTCATGTCAGGATAAGCTTTGCTAAAATCTCTTTCAGTTCCACCAAAATTCATGGACTTCATACAACAATCCCTTTGAAACTTTCCCCAAACAGAGAACACAGCTCCAAGGTATCTCCCAACCCCTGCCAGCCACAGGAAGACTCCTTTTTGGGCTGGAAAAACCAATTCCCAGTGAATTCCTGCAGTTTCTTCCGTTCACCTCTGGCATCTGGTATTGACAAACCAACACCAGGGTAGCCAAACCACGGATCCCATCCAAGGGGAAGTTCTCCCATCCCTGTGAGTAGGAACATTACCCAGCTCCTTTGGGACAGGGCACCTCGGGGCTGCCTCCAGCCCCATCATCTGCCTCAGCTGCTGGCAGGGCAGTGGCAGCTTTGGAGGAATTAATGAAGATGTCACCAGGTAAATTCCTAATTGTGCATTAATGATCATAAATATTGGTCGGGAAGCCCACGGGCCTGGTACCTCCCCAACTCACTCTGGGGACTCACACTGATCAGGGGCCTTCCACAATTAAAACACTTTTCCCACATTTCAACTTAAGATGTGTAAAATACAAATATTATAACATGCAAATAGCCTTGATTTATTCTTTCTGGGTAGTAAAAGCTCTGATTTGGTCCGTATCTAAATTCCACAGGTCACACAAAAATCTTCAATATCAACAGGAAGAAATCCTTCCCTCAGGCACTGGAAGACGTTGCCCAGAGAAGCTGTGGCTGCCCCATCCCTGGAATTGTCCAAGGCTGGGTTGGATGGGGCTTGGAGCAACCTGGGATAGTGGAAGAGATGACTTCAGTGTCTATTAAAGCTGTAGGAAATGTATTTGGTGTGTTTAAATCAGGTGGGAAGACAATGACACCATGAAATCTACTCTGCTTTCCTTAATTTTTAGTTCTCAAAGAGCCCTGGATTTGCTGGGAGCAGCACAGGAGAGAAAACAGGAACATGTTGTAACTAAAGTGCAGCAGGTATTGCTGGCAGAGATTTTTAAAATTTAGTGGGTTTCAAACACTGCTGTACTTGATCTTTACCTTTATAAATAACTCAAATTAGCCTTGCACTCGATGAAAACAATAATGAACCATCCCTTCAGTCCAGCAGCAGAAAGAAAACCCTAAAAACACTAAAAAAGTCATTTATGTGCTTCAAAACCCAGCACTTAAAACTGTTGTGCGTTTTCTTAAATATTATTATTCTTAAAGAGCATTCTCAAGAATAAACTCTACTTTCAGATTGATACAAATTTAACGACCAACACATCCAGCAGCTTTTCCACTGAAATCCCCAATTCCAGAAACTTCCTCCCATCAGGAATTCAGTACAAACAAAGCTCCCCTCCAAGGACAGAAATTTGTATTAACTGTTGAATATTGGTAATGTGCAGGAATATTTCAGACGAGCTCATAGGATAATGAAATACAAAAACAATGCAATTAAGTGTGCATAATTTAAAAATATTTAATATTTTCCTTTCCAAAGGCGCTTTTGCATAATTACATCCTCTATTTTCCAATGTAAATGTGGGTATCAATCAATTTATACTAATTTCAATTAGAAACAAGACAGTGCGTGGTCTAGAAGCAACAAAACAAAGTTAATTCCTATTATATTTGGAGCATTTTCCCATCAATATCCTGTTAATGTTGGGATAAAGCAAATCACACTGGATTTATGAGGGGGCTGGAAAAAACAGGATTAGGAGGTTTTCCCCTGTGATTCTTGGAATTAGGTTGTACCTGCCTGTGCTAACAGCTCTGTTTTACAAAAACAATTCATTTCTGAGATTCACACTACCAAAAACATGTGGGGTTGACAAATTTCTGGTATTTCGAAACATCCTGTTTTAGAGGACTTCATAAACAGGTGACAGACACAGGGATGCTGTGCAAGAGAAGAAACACGAATTATGTTCAGCACATCTCGAAATATGTGAGAGCCCACAAAATCAGGTATTTCCCACCAATAAGGGCACTGAGTTTAAAAAGCCTGTTAAAAATTCCCCTAACTTTTAGTTTTTGCAGGAACTCCTGCTGTGTGGATGAATGACTACGTGGAGTTTTAATGTTACTTTTTCAATTGTTCTCAATGGCCCTGGAAGGGAGGGAATGATTTCAACCAAATCTTCTTCATAACCCATCTCTCTCCCCCACCTCTCTAACAAAATATAGAGATATTGACTCATTTCAGCAGCTATTTAGCCATAAGTCATTTTGCCCTCCTGTTAATTTGAAATAATTAATAAAAATAACGAAACAGAAGTATCACACACCTTTAAAATATTATCCCTGCCTTAGACTGAATACAGCCGTGGAGAAAATTCCCATTTCAGCTGTTTTAGTAATCCCTACTCCACACTGGAAGGCTTTTCTTGTGGAATACAATGGATAAAAGCATCAGGATTCCGTAATTCAACATTAAAAAAAAAAATAATCATATTGTAAGCAACGATAAGAAGGATTTGATGATTCTGCTTTCAAGAGGATTAAGCATGTGGTGTCCTTTCAGGACAATTTAAGTTGTCCAATTCCTGATCTTTATGGTTCAGAAGTTTATTGTAAAGCTATTTTATCTGACAGTGCCGGGAAATTTACTGGTGTCCTTTTCATCTTCTTGGACAAAATCTGTTTTAAATTCTTTCACATGTATTTCAACAAACTCCTTCTACCAGTGCAGAGGACAGGGAAATAATTACGTATTTTTACATTTAGCAGGTGAGTAAAAAAGGGGTTTTTAAGTAAAACATCTCCTAGAAGTCACCACTAATGGCAAAGAATTGCCAGCCACTCCTGCTCAGTCCAACACTCCCAAATGGGCCTCCCTGCACTGCCAGGGCTCCAAAAATAGCAAATTTTGATGTTCAGTTCATCTACCACCATCACCTCTGTATAGGAATCTCCAGCTGTGATTGTGCACTATCAGTGGCACTGAAAAGTCAATTTTCCCCAATTTCAGCTCTGGATTGGAGCCACTTTGGGCAGGAATAAGGAGATCACAAAGCTGCTCATCACTGTCACAAAGGCCTTGAGGGAGGGTATTTTTATACCTTTCCATGGGCAGGAACACAGGCTTCAGGCACAGAATTTTACTGTCAAATGTTCACATTCCAACTATTTGTGGGGCAGGTGGCTCTGCTTTTCATACGAGCACACCCTAAACCTGCACCCACCACCCATTTGCAATTAATGTTAATTAAAGCCATTCATTAAGTGCCAGGTCGAGCTGTTCCTTGATGCCACAGATCAAATGTGAGTGACATAAATTCTTTATTCAAGGTGGTGACATTGGCACACAGAAGCTGTCCTGGATCCCTGAAGTGTCCAAGGCCAGGCCTGGAGCTTGGAGCAACCTGGGATAGTGGGAGGTGTCCCTGCCCATGGCACAAAATGATCTTTAAGGTCCTTCCAAGCCAAACCAGTCTATAATTCCATGATCTTAAGGGTCTTTTCCAACCTAAATGAGTGAAGAAATCCAGCAAGAAGGAGGATGGAAAGGATAATGCAGGATTTTGAAAGCACTGATAAAGTGGAAGGGGAAGCAGGTGGGATTCAGAGAAGCAAATCTGCAATTAAACCAGGAAAAGACAGGAATGACGGAAAAAGCAAGTGGACAATAATGATGGAAAAGGTGTTTTAAGAGAGACTTTTGTAACCATTCTGCAGCAGATCCACATCCACTATGAATTTTCCCCATCTGTCCTGAGCACATCCCTCTGAGAAAGTTTTTATGAATTCCACGAAACTCTGCAACAGTGCCACTGACACCAATCCATTCACGAGATTTTAAAAAAATGTGAATAAATTAATTATCCTTGAGAAATCTACCTCTGTGGCTAAAACTGGTTAATAACTTTAAAGCTCTTCTGGGAGAGAAAAACATAAGAGTCCATAATCCTGTGAAAAAAACAAGAAGTGAAAGTGTCCTTAGAGGTAAAGGTTAATGAAAGAAAAAAGTGTTTCACTCAAAGATAACACTCATCAATACCTCTGCTGATCCCATTAAACAGATTTCTCAGTGGTTGGAGTTGCATGGGAAGATAAATCAGGATATCAGACTTCCACACTGCACATTTAAAGCCATTTAACACCCGAGCAGTAAATTTTAAAGGGATTAAAAATTTTTCCAGTAGAAGCTGAATATTAAGCAAAACTAAAAAAGGTGACTATCTCCCAATCGAGTCCTAATTCCATTTATCGATGACATGGGCAGCAAAAGGCTGCACAAAATCTGAAAGCAATCACTTCATCTCAAATTGGGTACAAAGAAAGCAGCAGTGAGAAATAAGTGGATCTTTAGCAGCTGTTGTGGCGTGCTCAAATCTCATCTCCTGTTCATTCAGTCAGGTTATAACAAGAGGCTGCTACAAAGCATCCATCAGAGCAGAGCAAACCATAATTGCAGAATTTGTTTATGCAGCTCAGATGAAAACTCCAGCACGCTGAGGCTTGGAATTGCTGACTGGAGAAGGTACGAGGGAAAGAATTGAAACAACATTTGTACAACGTCCTGGACACGAGAGTCGCTTAAAAAAGGAAGCACGGGAGAATTTCCAAGTATTTCCCGATGCTTTGAGGACATTTCCATACTCCAACACCCCATAGAGCAGCTTTGTTTATTTTGGAGAATAACCTGATATTTTGGAGAATAAACTGAAAGTGAATTTAGTGACCAAGTGGAAAAACATTTATTTCATGGAGTATTAACAGTCAGACCCCAGAAGTCATCTTAGAAATAGCCAATACTCACATTTCAAATATGGGCACCTTCAATAACTCCGTGCACAGGCACAAGGATTTATTTCTCTCAAGGAAAGTAGAAGTGACTTAGACATATTTTGATGCTTTTTCTCCAACTCCAGCAAAACCAGCTTTTTTAAATTGAATTATCAGCACGTAACTACAGTATTGTCAACTTTGAAAAGCGTTTTCAGCCCAATATTCAACCCTGTATTGGTGCTTTTAATAATAACTAAAAACAGGCTGTAAACAATGTGTAATTATGATGTTTATGGTCATTTTCATTATTCAGAAATTGTATAAAGGATAATGTTGAAATGCCTAAAATTCTCGCAACAACATTAATCCAACACCTGCATTTTTAATGATTTGCAATGAGATCTGCTAATAAAAATCCCTTGTACAAATGACTGGTCTCAGCTGATGCACTGCTTACTACAAATGGTGGCTTTTCAGTGTTACAAGTTGTGAGCAGAAAGAAGACCAAGGTACCACAGGGAAAAAAAAAAGAGGCTGTAAGAGGTGAAATATGAAACTCTGAAGGAAAAAGAATAATCTGATTATCACAAAGATGCTCCCAGATAATTCAGGAATTTCTGAGGTTCACTTTGAGCAGAAAATTCTCTTTTCTTCTGCAAACAGAGAAGAATAAAAGCAAAAATGAATGCGTTCAACACTGGCACAAAAACACAAGAGCCACCAAGTTTTGACCAAAGTGATGTGGTATCACAAATTCCAGCTTCCTTAGGTTTCTTCCTCAGCTTTCTGATTAACACCAAAATCACTCTTCTACACAACCGCTGCCTTTTAATTCTTCCTACCCATTTCTCCTGATAGTATTTTTTTCCTCCTTAAATTTCCTAAATCGGTGCCACCTTCCCTTGTTGAGAAATGTCAATTAGTAGCATCAGGGATAATTGAGAGCTTTCTCAAGAATAAACTGCCTCCCTCTCACAGAAGGAGGAAAAGGAAGGGAGGAAAAGGAAGAGGAAAAGGAAAGGAGGAGAAGGAAAGGAGGAAGAAAAGGAAAGGAGGAGGAAAAGGAAAGGAGGAGGAAAAGGAAAGGAGGAGGAAAAGGAAAGGAGGAGGAAAAGGAAAGGAGGAGGAAAAGGCAAAAAACAAAAAGTGAAGCATCTTGGACGAACCACTCAACTCCTTCAGTAAAAAGTTCCAGAGATAAGGAGAAGCAGAACCTTTCTGGGAAGAACCACCACCTCCCACCCTAAAAGCACAACTGAGATTAAATGCTTGTTTTTTAGGTGATTAACATGAGGTGAAATCAAACATGGTTAATGAAGCTAAAAATGAGAATCTGATAAATTGGCTCCATGAAGCATTGCCAGAGGCACACAATAAACCTTGCAAAAAAACAGGAAGAAATGTCCTTTCCTTACTTCTTAAATTTAGATTTCGACCAGCAGGTCGGACTATCCAAAGCTCAATTTTCAGCCTGGCGTTGCCCAAAACTTTTAATACGACACCATTGAAAGTCAAGGAGTTCAGAACACAAACAAACCAGGACGGGGAAAAAAAACTGTGGCAATAAAAGTTTTCCCCATTCCCCTGAGGCTGAGGAAAAGGACTCTAAGTGGTATCTCCTGTTTAACTAAAAAACAACTGCACAAAGCTTTCAAGCAGCAGCACCAACAAAACACTTAACCTGCCTCAGCTGACAAGTGATGAGGAGCTTTAGGAACACTTTGTTGCAGCCTGAAGATGAAAGAATAAAACAAAGCTTTTCTTTTCATCTTAATGCGATTAAATCGTACGTTTAAAGTGTTCTTTTCTACCACGCTGAGGAGTCTCTCGCTCGTAAATAAATGAGATGGGAGGAAAAGTAGCAATTTACTATTAAAACCTAAAGGTTTTATTACTTGGAGGTCTCCTTGTGCTGCTGAAGTCGCCTTACATCTAACAAGTGCTATTTTTCAATAATACAAAGGAAACAAATGCACTTAAACTCCTCTGCTCCTTCAGTCAGTGGAAAGATAAATTTGGATAAGAATAACCATTGTACTATAAAACCAGAGAGGATTCTACACAGTAGAATGGCAATTTCCTTGCTTGGTGCTATCAATGCTTGTGTTGGTGAAATCAAACAGCTCTAATTTACTCATTGGGTTTATCTCATTAAAACTGTCAATATTTTTTATTTTGTTCTTTAAGATTAAAAAAAAAAATCATTCAAACTGCTCCAAATGACTTCTATTCCAACAATCCCTTAAATTACAAAGCTGTTTATCTGAGCCAACTATCTGGGCTTTCTGACCTATAATCCCGGGAAGGTCTTTGAAGGACAAAGGAGGAATAGGACAGAACACGGGAGATTTCTAACAAAGGCCATGACAAATGTGCCCCAAACAGGCATTTTCTTCCATCAAATTCTGATTTCTAGTGGGTAAAGTACCGAAAATTAAGAAAAACCGAAAGAAAAAAAAACCAAAACATGTTGCTAGATAGGTTTTTAATTAATTTTAACACACATAAAAACCCCAAAACTCAAAAGCCCCACCACACAAGTCTGGCTCGTAAACAGTAGATAAACTCTGGCTGCATTTTCAGCAAGCTCAGCCTAAGGCTGGGCTCAAAGTCCTAAAGCTTTGCCAGGGTTTAACTACAAAACAATTTACTCAGAACTAGTAAAAGGCAATGGCACCACTTCCATCCATAAATGCATAAAGATTCAGTCCTTAAAACTCATTATTTCCTGATGTTTTGCAAAGGGCTCCATGAACTGTGCCCAGCCTTAGTTCTTCCTCCTCAATTGAGCTTAGTAGAAATTAATCCAAGAATCACACACCAGCCACCAACAGCTGTTTTCCAAAATGATTTTCCTGCGAAGCACTGGAAGATGATGCTTTAACAAGCACAAATCTCGTGCTCCCACATTAAAAAGCAGGAGGTTTTAACTTTTAACTCACAAGCCATTGCTAAGCAAATACTTTGGATGTGCTTGTTAAACAGCAGCTACGACAAAAATCCCTTTATTTGTGTTCTACACAAGATGTGGAGCGCCAACATCTGCACTCAGCAAACCCTCACAGAGCACAGGCAGCCTAAAGCTGAACAGCATGAAATTTAACTTCCCCAAATCCACCAGAGACCCAAAAAGCACAGGGAAGGCAGTACATAAAAATCACCTGTTTCTAAGAATAGACGGAAACAAAAAGCGACACTTCGAAATGAAGGCTCCCTGAAAAATAAATTCTGCCTCTCTGCAAGAAGCCACACACAGAAAATCATTTGTAAAAGGCAAAAACTATAGAAGAAAGTGACTGTCACTGCAGTGAGTGTGCCTGAGACCTATTTACTTCTACATGTGAGGATAGGACCTGGCACATCCAGGGCTCTTCCTTTAAATTCCATCTGCAATAGCCCAAGTTCTCCATCAGTTGTAAAATTAGAAACCTTTAAATCAGTTAAATGTCCCCGGTATCTGACAATATTCATGGGATAAATTGGCTTTTGCACTGGCCCTCATGTAGGGAAGCAAAACAAAACCACAGCTCAGTCCCACAGACTCTGAAAAACTGAATTCCTCCACTTGCAGAACCCTTGGAAACCTCAGAATTCATTTCTTTAGTTCCCTTTCCAACACTGAATAACAAATAAAGCAACAGTGGGAGCTGAAGTGGGGCTGGGAATCACTCACTGCAATTCCAGCCTTAAACGCCTCCCAAACAGGGACCACTTTTCCCACACGAAGTTGAGCAGATTATTTAATTCCAAGGGAAGAAACGGAGGGAGAGAGGAACGGAGAGACACAGAAACCCCTGCTATGTTCGGCCTGGCCTTTCAGCTGCACAGTCACAGAAACACAGAATCCCAGAATGGTTTGGGATGGACTTTTGACTTTTCAGCTCATCCAGTCCCCCCTGCCATGGGTAGGGACACCTTCCACTCTCCCAGGTTGTTCCAACCTGGCCTTGGATGCTTCCAGGGAATCCAGGGGCAGCCACAGCTTCTCTGGGCACCCTGTGCCAGGGCCTCCCCACCTTCATTGTAAAAAACTTTCTTCAACCAACCCCAATTTGTATCATGTCAAACTCCAGGTTAACGTTAACACAAATGGCATTTCTTGGAGCATATTTAGATGTATTTAGTTATATATTTCAATTGCTCTTGTAGGGAGTTTCTGGTGGTTTAGATCACTGCACACCACATCAGGATAATAACAGACACGAGCAATGAGGTTCATTGTAACATCCATTATAGGTTAAAAACACCACATTTGCAGGAGATGTTCCAACACCTTTTGCCTTTTATTCGTGCTCGCCTTTCATGTAAAATGCCTCGTTCCATGGGATGTCTCAGCCCCCAAAAAGCAACTGAACCAGGCAGCCCAGAGGTGCAGGGCTGCTGAAATCCCAACGACAGCGCTTCAGTGGAGAATCAAAGCTGCTTGGGAATTGCACAGATGTTGGGAATACAGCACCGGAGAGCAACCCAGCACATTCCAGCTCTTTCATTCACACCTTGCAAGCTGAAAATTCATCAGGTTCTAGATGTTCATGGAGTGGTTTGGGTTGGAAGGGACCTTAAAGGTCCTTCAGTTCCACCCCCTGCCACAGCAGGGGCACCTTCCACTATCCCAGGTTGCTCCAAGCCCCATCCAACCTGGCCTTGGACACTTCCAGGGATGGAGCCCATTCCTTTTACACAATCATGGATATTTTCCACATTCAACTCCCATGATTTGCCAGTTTTTCACTGGAATTCCAGCACCATTTGACAAGGGCTTACCCAGCCACCTGAAAGCACCCACGGAACACCCTGCACGTCACACAGACAGCAAAAACTTTAATTTCTGCAGCACTTCCTCCAACTCCCCTGCATAATTCCATCTTCCCTCTTCTGCAAGCCAGTGACAGGAATGTCAGGCTCCACTAAGGATTTGCTGTTACACTGACAGCACTAAAACTCTGGCACCTTTAGCAGCCTGGTGAGTTACAAGATGTTTCACCTTTGGATAATAAAATACTTCCATCAATACGTTTAACCCAAAGGATATCAATGCACATCACTGCAAAGAAAAGTCATCTCCAAGAAACTCTGTGACAACTAAGTAGCAAGGTATTATTACTATTATTAATATTAATTTGTAACAAGAAAATCATGGCCTTCCAGGCCACCAGTGATCCACAACCACCTCAGCGTTGCCTGAGGGCCTCTCTTGATTTATTTCAGGTTTCCAGTACAAGTTTGAAACACTTTTTAGAAAGAATTCCCAGAGCTGCAAGTAGAGGAGGGCAAATAAACATAATCAAAAGCAAAATCCAAGTTCTCCTGGCTCCTGCTGCAGGAAGGAAGGTGGAAAATCCACATCAGGAACTTCCTGAGCTTTCCAGGTGTCTCACAGCAAAGGGAATCAACCCAGGCACTGTCAAGCCTCTGGTTTTTTTCTGTTCTAAAAATAAGAGGAAGTCTAGAAAGTAACATCACAAATGTCAGCTTATTTCATCTTCCAGTTCATGCTGAGAAAAAGTGCTGTTGGAACAAAAAGGTGGATGGAAGCAATTAATACATTAAAGGGCAAAGAACTGCCAGGGTTTATTTGCAGAGGATTCTTGCTTAACTGGCAGAAATTCAGCCCAACTCTGTAAACTTCCAGGTGCTCACAAAAACTGAAAACACAGAATAATTCTCACAAGCAATAGTGCAGAGCTGCCCACAACATTTCTCCTGAGGCATTCCAGTTTTAATGCAGTTTTTCATGCAGTATCCAACTATCCATAGTTACTAATAACATCAGGACATGCTGCAACTCTTCAAAAACATTAAATTCTAACAAATTATCCTAAAAACAAACAAGGAACGAGAGCAATGACTCTGGTGTTAGACGTTCTCAGTCACGTTCCCTTGGGCTGCACAAATCCAGGTGATCACAGTGGGCCCCTTCCATCTTTTAAGGATTAAAAATGTTCTGTGGCACTGAGCAAACTGATTTCCACACCCAAATCCCAGGACCACAGAATCCTTCAGGGTGGAAGGGGCCACGGGATTTATTTCTAACCTGGATACAGGAATATTGGGAGGGACAGCTGAACACCTGGCTGAAGTTGTGGTAATTGACACCTCTGCCTTCTGCTGATCCCCAAATCCACTCATTTTCCAGTCTCTCTCTGCTTCCACCTCATGCTGGCCTCATTTTTACCCTTTTAACCAGCCCAGCCTCACCATGGGTCCAATAATTTTCCTGACTACTGGAATGTGCTGTTCATGCACCTGGAATAGGTTGTCCTTAAGGATCTCCCACCTTCCCCAAATGTATCCCTGAGAGCTTTCTCCCACGTGACCCCACAACCAAAAGGGGAAGTTTGTTCTCCTAAAGTTCACCTCAGTCCTGGGTTTGTCTCCAATTAGAAGCCAACACTTGAAATCCTCATTCCTGAGCATCCCAGTAATATCTTCATATGTTTCTGACTGGCACAAGTTATCCAGAGCCACCGCAACTCCACCCAAAACCAGACACCAGCACAAAAAAAGACATCAATCCACAAAAATTAATCCATGAAAACAAGCGAGGTACAACCCAGCTCCTGAGGAGGCACCAGAAGGGCTCATTTTACTACACCCCTACCCAGTATTGTGTGACATGGGGCCTTGGCTGATTTCTTCTCATGAGGACATAAATACAGTTAAAAAAAAAAAAAAAGGAGAGAAAATCTCTGTGTCCTTCATAGAATCTGTTTCTGCAAATGGGAAAAAAATGGCTGAGATGCTGAGACTCTTGGTAATTTAAGCATTTCTTCTTTTTTTACCCTAATAAACTATTAGTTTTTCCAATATCCACTGAGCTAAAATGAATTAAACCATTCCCTTTGTCTGAAGCTTTAGGTATAAAACACACCCCAGAAAAAAAACCTCGTTCTCTGACCAAATTGCTTTCCATCAATATCGCTTTAGGAATTACAGACGGACTTGAGAGATTTTACACTTGTTAAATATTTTAGTGCATTTAATATTACTCAGAAGCCAGCAAGTGAGCCAAGCAAGCTGGGATGCTTTAAAACATTGTCTTTAGATGTCAGATTTCAGTGTAAGTGGATGTAATTTCATTTTCTGACCCCAAACTGAAGTCAATAAATTCATCATTATTGGCAAGCAACAAGACACGAATTCTTTCATGTAACCTAAGCCATTTTTCCTCCACCAAAAGCTATCAAAGGCTTGCTTTGAAGAAAGAGCTGGGTTTAAGAGCTCTGACACTTCTCCCTCTAGACATCTTTTCTTATTTTTGTAAAGTGTTATTTGCCTGGGATACAGAAGCACTTCACCAAAATCACAAGTTCTTAAAGGAAAAATACTCTTAAGGTTTTCCAAGTTTGAGAAGATCAAGCAATTCATGGATTCCTGGAATGGTTTGGGTTGGAAGGGAACTTAAAGAGCTTTTAATTCCACCCCCTGCCATGGGCAGGGACACCTCCCACTATCCCAGGCTGATCCAAGCCCCGTCCAGCCTGGCCTTGGACACTGCCAGGGATCCAGGGGCAGCCACAGCTTCCCTGGGAATTCCAGCCCAGCCCCTCCCCAGCCTCCCAGCCAGGAATTCCTTCCCAAGATCCCATCCATCCCTGCCCTCTGTGTCCTGTCCCTCCATGCCTTGTCCCAAGTCCCTCTCCATCTTTCTTTAGGCCACAATTAGGTCACCCCAAAGCTTCTCTTCTCCAGCTGAAGAATCCCAACTGTCCCAGCCTTTCCTCAGAGCAGAGGTGCTCCATCCCCCCGATGAACTTCGGACTCATTCCAAGTCTTTCAATAAACAAAAATAACAAAGAAAACCCCCGAAACAAACAAAAAAAACCCCAACAAACCAACCAAAAAAAATAAAATGCACTATTTCCCAAACACAACGAGAAACAAAAATGAAAGCTCAAGATAAGCAACAGTGTGAATTAGCACACAATTACTGGGGTATCACGGCCCTCCCACACCCCAAAATCCCAGGAGTTTGCTCACCATTCCCATAACTCACATTTAAGGATGAACAGCAAACACCACAGGGAAAGCAGGTAAGACATGCCAATGTTGTTCCATAAAAATCCTTTATCTACAATAATTTCTTCATGACAGTGAAACACAGGGACACAATGAAAAAGCCACTATTTTAAAAAATAAAAAGAGATTCCCTGTCCGTGGTTCCCTGCCCATTGCAGGGGGTTGGAATGAAAGAATCTTTAAAGTCCCTCCCAACCCAAACCACTCTGGGATTCTGGGATATTGTCCTCTCCAGTTAAGCAACAGGAAACCAACTTTATGCTCCAGAAGGAAGAAAGATGCTAAATTCTGTTTACTCCAGTCCTGCTGCAAGGCTGCCACAGGACTTGTGTCTAATCAGTGCTGAGTTTGCTGGGGTTTCCTCTAAGCACCAGAGCAAAGGGTCCTTGGGGAACTCTGCTATCATGAATATTTTTGGAGCTCTAGTCAGAGCCTTACTTGAACTTTCCAGGTTTCAGGGAGTCCACAAATCACCTGCTCCAATCTCTGTCACTGCTCCTCGCTCCTGCAGCAGCTGCGCTGCGCTCGCTGTGCTCAAGGATTTTAAATCAGAGCAGAGCATTCCTGGCACGAGGTTTGATGCATTTCAACAGCCCTCGAGAACGAAATATAGGAAGTTAGGAAAGCCATCGATCTGTGTGAGCTGTAAATCACTTATTTCCACCATTCCAGGGTAGGAAAAGAGCATATTCTCCTTTTAATGTTTGCCTAAGTGTCTTTCAGCAGAACCTCCCTAGAATAGACGTCAGGTTTGATTAAATAACCAAGAATTTGCACTTCAGAACTCAAGACTTACTTGGATATTTGCTTGTTCTGGGGTGTTTTAGGGTTTTTTAAGTCTTAAACAATCAATAACAGCGTGGAAAGCCAAGTCTAATTTGTGTTTTACACTCGAATGCCAGCCAGAAGAAAACAAAGAGGAGTTTAACTCCTCTAAAAGCCTACAAGCTAAAGATGAGCCAAAAAGTTAATGTCAAAAAAATCATCTCAGTGAAAGGGCAATGAGTTCATTACAATGCTCTGAAGGGCCCATCTGATTCCTTTTTTCCCATTAAAAGCAGAAAACCAGGAGCAAACCTGCACCTGATCCTCGGTGCTGTCTCCCAGGTGAGGAAGGTTCCTTCATCCGATCGATGACGCTGTCAGACAACTGCAAAACACACCAGGGTCACACTTTAGCTCCTTCTTTGTCCCCATTTCCCCTCCAGAAGGAATAAAACTTTTTAAAAAAGAGCAGGGAGCCTCTCTGTAAGACAAGACAGCTGCTCAAATTCAATCCCCAACACAAAACAATCCCCTTATTTGTGAGGCGAGTGCTCCAAACAAACAGAACAAGATGATTTTGGCTCTCATGGAGGATACAGAGAAAAGTAAAGGAAATAACACCTTTGGACTTGTTGCTGGTAATTAATCAGCATTTTTGCTTTAGGCAAATTAAATCACTGAGTTTCTCAGGTGCAGAGCACTCAACCCATGAAGAATTTCATCCTGGGAAAGCCTTCAAAGGACTCATGAAACACAAGTGGTCACAGTCAAACACAAAGTTCATTTGGGTGTTGACACACAGAAAAACACTGCCCCAAATCACACAGAATCAAACAGAGTAAGAGCAGCCTCCAGTCTCAGATCTACAGAAGCCCACGGATAAAATTAACAAAAGGGAAGGAATTATCAGCATGAGAACTTTTGGTTTCCAACTTCTGTCATCAAATCACAGAAATATTTGGGTTGGAAGAGACCTTAAAGAGGGTTTAATTCCAACTCTTGCCATGGGCAGGGACACCTTCCACTATCCCAGGGTGCTCCAAGCCCCGTCAAACTTGGCCTTGGACACTTCCAGGGATCCAGGGGCAGCCACAGCTTCTCTGGGAAACCTGTGCCGTGTTTCAGAGCACATGAACTCCGCTCTGTCTGGAATATATAAATTTATATTACACTTATACCACTCTCACCTATTTACTCAAGAGCATTAAATGACCAGAAATGGAAAATGGACAGAAGGAACTCTCAATGCTCCTCCTGCACCTCTCCTCCCTAAAAGCAGCAATAAATGCTAAGTTATTGTCACTCCTGATATGAGCTACACAGTGTCTCCCATGGAAAAAACTCCTAAGCTGCAAGAATTCCCGGAGTTCCTCGTGTCCCAAGTCCTCCTCTGGGATATTACAGCCAACAAGGGCGGCATTCCTCAGGCCTGCCCTGGAACTGGATGCGACCGCCCCTTCCCTGGAAGTGTCCAAGGCCAGGTTGGACGGGGCTTGGAGCAATCTTGGATGGCGGAAGGTGTCCCTGCCCACGGCAGGGGCGGCACTGGATGTTCTTTAATGTCCCTTCCAACCCAAACCACGCTGTGCCCGGTGATACAAGGGCGAGACGGGGAGCGGCTCCGCGGGAGCACAGGAAATCGGACACTCAGCGTGTCCGGGAGCAGGACACGGGAAAGGGAGGAGCTCCGGCATGTGGAGGTCAGGGAAAGACAAACCGAGCTCCCGTAGTTACAGATTTCCCCTAGAACGGGTCACCACGCGGGGCACACGGCTCCGTATCCCGACTGGGCTGGAGAGAGGGGAAATCACTGCGGGAGAGGGAGGGAAGCGGGACAGGAGCAGAGACCGGGGCAGGGACGCCGGGGAGGGAGAAGAGACAGAGTGGGAGGAGGGAGCCGGGGCCAGGCCAAGCCCGCAGCGCCCCGGCGAGCCCCGGGCCGGCCCCGCGCTCACCCGCACGCCCTTGACCACGGTGATATTCTCATTCTCGTCCGCCTCGAAGGTGACGCGCCGGGTGCTGCCGCCGCCGCCCATCCCGGCCCGCGGACACACGGACGGCCCCAAGGAGACTCGCCGAGCGCGCTGCCAGCGCGCCCCGCAGCAACGCCGCTCCCCATTGGCCCGCCGCGCTCCCCCGCCCGTAGAACGCCGCTCCCTATTGGCTGCGCGGGCGCGTCGCCATGGAAATGGCGCAGCCTCCCCCTGCCGAGGAGCGACAGGTACCCGGAACGGTGCGGGAACTTTTTCGAGGCGAACTTCACGAGGGGCGCGAGGACTACGAGTCCCGTGATGCTCCGCGGAGGAGGGGAAGGGGCGGGAGTGCCCGTCCGCGCGGTGCGCGCTGGGTAATGTAGTCCGGTTCGTCCTTGAGTCTGTCGGGTACCCGAGCGCCTGCCAGCACCTCCGAGGGGCTGAAAATCCTCTGAGGAGCAGCTGAGGGAGCTGGGAAAGGGGCTCAGCCTGGAGAAAAGGAGACTCAGAATGGACCTTGTGGCTCTGCACAACTCCCTGACAGGAGGGGGCAGCCGGGGGGGTCGGGCTCTGCTCGCAGGGAACAGGGACAGGAGGAGAGGGAACGGCCTCAGGCTGGGCCAGGGGAGGTTTAGATTTCGGTAACAGGAAAAATTCTCCATGGAAAGGGCTTCCCAACCTTGGCACAGCTGCCCAGGGAACGGTGGAGTCCCCATCCCTGGAGGGATTTAAAGCCGTGTGGATGTGGCACGTGGGGACGAGGTCAGTGGTGGCCTTGGCAGTGCTGGGAATGTTTGGGCTCGATGCTCTGAGGGGGCTTCTCCAACCTAAACAGTTCCGTGATTCCGTGATGTGCTGTGGGGGGAGTGCCCCAGGGCCTTGCTGCAGCCCTGGGCCTCAGCTGGTGCCTCATCCCCTTTTCCACATGAAATTCGCATTAGCAGAGCCTCTTTGGGCATGGAATTTTCTTTCCCATAGATTGATAATGTTATTAACTAATAGCACATCGTCTTTTCAGCCTACAAGATAAGCTGCACCTGGATCTGGCCGTTCTGGGGGCCTCTTCTTTTACCTCCCGAAGTCCCAAATCTTCTGCTGGGTCAAACAATAACAAATACCAACCACCATAATATTTGGGAAACCCTATCTTTGGTTTTTCCCCCCTTCCAAATCCTTCATTTCTTGGCTCAAGGAGGGAAAGCCTATTTGCACCAAAGTGACACCAAAACCTTCCCCTCCCTTTTGTCCCAGCGTGGTTTTTGCAGGACAATCACAGCAGCTTTTTGCAGCCCGTGTGAGCTGACACATCTCGTTTCTCTGCCTCCATGCAAACACCACCACCAGCATCAACAGAGCTGCTCCTGTGTCCTTGATATATTTTCAAGCCGTTTTTATTTGGATGCAAAGTGTCCATCAGCCAACATTGCAGCAGTGTCTGCCTTCCTTGGGGCTTAAGATATTGCAGAAGCCTTGGCTGATGGCCACTTTGCTCCCAAATAAAAATTGCTGGGGAATATTTCAAGGACACGGAGCTGTTCTCCTGAGGGGTGGGACGTGATGTTTATGGGCTGTTTTTATAGATGTTAAACCACTTTCTACGAGGGGGCACGGTTAAGGATTCACCTTCCCTGGGAGTGTGGGTTTTTTTAAGGGAATAAATGTGGATCTCTCTGTCTTCACTCTGAGCACCAACAAACTGATGGCGTTGAGTTTTCTTTATTATTCTCCACTGGGAATGTTTTTAAAGGGTCAAATTGTGTTTATTCAGTGAGTGATGGAACTTGTGGAAATGCTCAGCTCCGAATCAGAAGCAGCTCTTCCAATATATTTGGCAGAGCCCAGACACAACCCTTGCCTTGCTGAACAGAAAGATTTATATTTAGGAATTAAGGTTTTAACAACAGCTCTTTCCTACCAGGGGCTTTTTATGGTTGTTTTGTATGGCTGGAAATTACAGAACATATGCAGAGATTTCAGCAGAAGGAGAAAAAAGGGACAAACGGGCAGAATTAAATCTCAGAATGGCTTTGGGTCATTTTGCTGTGTCTGGGAAGTTCAGTGGCTGTGGAAAGAGCAGGGCTGAGGTACCCCAGAATTTATGGCTCCCCTATAATAGGTGGAAATGAAAGACTCTTTGCTGCAGGCCAGGGCTATCTATATGTCAGGAGCTTCTCTCTGTGGACTGTCAGACCTATTGGAGAGCTCTTTCAAGGGTATTGCTAGATGAAAAAAAAAAAAAAACCAACCTATTAGAAATTAATGTTGGAAAAGGCTACAACAAATTTGCAGTCCAAAAATCATTCGTTAGCAACTGGCAAATAAACTCATGTCCAGCTCACAACTCTCAGGAGCAATTTGCAAATAGAAAGAGAAGTTGTGCTGTGTAAAAGTGGAGCAATTTATATGTTCACATAAATAATGGGCTTATTTTAACAGGAATATAACTGTGGTAGATGGGGTTGTAGGAGTTCCCTTCAGTGGTTAGCAGAGAGTGCATTTCTACCGGGGAAAAACACAACAAAAAAGCAGAATGGCAAATAAAAGTGTCGCAATCAATACACAGCTATTAATTGCTTCTGATGTTGATTGATCTGAACTCACTTCAGACGTGTGTAAGCAGAAAATCCATCTCAAACTGGTAAACTCCAGGTATTTCACTGAGATGAGAATCTGGGAAACAAGCAGGAACTTCAAATCAGAGAATCACGGAATCGTTTGGAAAAGACCTTTAAGATAAAAGTCTGACCATCCCCGGCACTGCCAAGGCCACCACTGACCATGTCCCCAAGTGCCACCTCCAGGGCTTTGAAATCCCTCCAGGGATGGGGACTCCACCCCTGCCCTGGGCAGCTGTGCCAGGGCTGGACAACCCTTTTGGGGAAGGAATTTTCCCAATAACCAACCTGAGCCTCCCCTGGCCCAGCCTGAGGCCGTTCCCTCTCCTCCTGTCCCTGTTCCCTGCGAGCAGAGCCCGACCCCCCCCCGGCTATCCCCTCCTGTCAGGGAGTTGTGCAGAGCCACAAGGTCCCCCCTGAGCCTCCTTTTCTCCAGGCTGAGCCCCTTTCCCAGCTCCCTCAGCCGCTCCTGGGGCTCCAGCCCCTTCCCCAGCTCCGTTCCCTTCCCTGGACATGCTCCAGCCCCTCCATGTCCTTCTTGTCATGAGGGGCCCGGAACTGAACACAGGAACTGAGGTGGGGCCTCACCAGTGCCCAATACAATGGTTAGGTTATTATTATTACTACTATTAT
>VZTE01003405.1:0-17326 GCA_013397775.1 Eulacestoma nigropectus
GGAGGCAAAGTCATTCCTATGAAATTACAGTTAAACCATTGGTTTGAGAGCAAATGGAAAATGTTAATTTAAGAAGTAATTTTGCCTGGATTTTTTGGACATGAGAACAAACTGTAGTCTGTTGGCAAAAGCAACACTGTCTCTGTGGATACAGACTTCCCTGCAAGAAGAACAGACTGTCGTCAGAGAGGTCACATCTGCAGGATGAAATGTGCTATTAATTTGATGTAAACTAGCGCAAGTGACACAGCTCTTCATCCTCAGCAGGGACTTGCCGTTGAAATGTTGTGAACAGAAACAACTCTTGTTTACAAGTGTTGTTAAACAGTCAGAAAAATCAGCCAAACACCCTCCCGTGTCCTTCTTTGCCTCTGGCTGCTGCTGCTGAGCTGCTGCTGTGGAGCTGCTGCTGAGAAAGGGAGAGGCAGAGCCCTTCAGGGTTCACAGAGGAGACTTTCCAACTGGTAGAAACTTCCTCTTCTCTTTTGTTTTCCAATGACAACAGAGGATTTTGTCCTGAACCAATGTGTCAGCAGCTGCAGACACGCTGAGGAGCTGAGAAGTTGTGTGGCCATCATGACCAGGATCTGAAAAACCCGGATTTTCAGTGCTATAAAATCCAGAAGTTTTAGGTAGTGACACAGATTGTCAGAAAATGCCCTGTAGAGAGAATTTCCAAGGATTCTGTTCTCTCCCTTTCCCTTTCCCTTTCCCTTTCCCTTTCCCTTTCCCTTTCCCTTTCCCTTTCCCTTTATTTTGTCTCTTATTTTCACATACAGAGTTTTTTATCATCTGTCCCATTCAAATGTAATTTGCTTTCCCCTTCATTACCTCCGTCAGATGCTGTTTGAAGGTGTCCCCTCTGTTCTCTGAGAGGCATCTCTACATCATCCTGCCCGTGCAGATGCTCTTGCTTGGTGACAGAGGCTGTCACAGCACCGCCACCAGCACCTGTGAAGTCACAGCTGCAGAATTTGTGCTGGCCCGAGGCACTTCCCTTGGAGTGGGAATACCAGTAGGAGCTCAAGGTCTGCCTCCCTGTGCTCCTGAATCCTTGGAATCCCTCCAGGTGCTCAAGGTCACCAGGCAGCACCACCAGAGGAGGCAGAGGATGTGGAAAAGCTCCAGGTACACTTTGGACTGGGGCTTTGGGCAGCAGGACCTCCCCTTCACCCATGGGTATCACCACACTCCTCCAGACACTCTTTGCTTTTGGGGAAATCTCTTCAGCTTTAGACACTTGTGACACTGAAGGAAGCCAAAGACTTGTCCCTTTATTCTGATAAAGCAGATGATGGGCACTTCCTCTGCCCAATGAAAAAAAAACCCCTAAGCAGTTCTTTTGACCTAAGCAGCCTCCAAGCATGCACTTTGCAAGAGCTATGTACAGGAATGTTCCAGTGCAGCTGGAGGTGCAGATCCTACCCCAGAGGTGTCCCTGCTTTGGGAGGAGAGAGGAGCAAGCCCGTCTCTGGTCTGTAAAGGTGCTCATATTTTCAATCACTGGTGGATTCCTCACGGAAAGATACAGAACAACTCAGATATTGTGTGCATATGATAAAGAAAACATAATCCAACATTTCCTCCTGATGAAGAGCTTAGAAAGCCTCTTCTAATACTTGTCTTTGTTTCCCACTGTCCAAACTGAGAATAAACTAAATTTATTTTCCCCATGCTGAGACAGTTTTGCAAGGGAGTATCATTCCAGCAGAACTACACCAAAATATGACTGATAATCTTATCTGTGTGTGGCAAACATCTATGAATCATAACATTTTATTTGTAGTAAGGCAATGAACTCTGCTCCTTAACTGTATGAACAATTCAGTAAATATGTGATGAAAAAATTACATGATTCCTACTGGCTGGGAGGATGCTGTTCTTTAGAACACAGCTATCAGGCCTGAGCCATCCCTCACCCAAGGCTACAGCAGAGGATCTTCTGGTGAGCACAGTTTTCTGACAGTTTAGGAACTTAAATCCTTACCTCGTTTTCACTTCTGTTAATTACTTCTCAATTTTCAGAGGTTTCTGGAAAAAAAATACTACTTGTTTCAAAAGATATATTGTCCCTAAAAAATACAGTATTTGTAGATGTCTGTAGCAGTCTGTGAGATGTTTCTCCTCGGCTGGACGGTTGGGATGGATGGAGACGAGAGATCTCTGAAGTCCGGTCTTAGAGCATGAGGTTTATTGCTCAGGGCTTGGGTATAGTGGGCCTGCTTAAAGCAGCCAGCCGCTGCTAGAAGCAGGCCAGAAAGCGTGAAGCAAAGGAGAGAGAGGGTAGAGAGCTAAGAGTGCTAAGAGAGAGAGAGGTGCAAGAGAGCATGTGTAAAGAGAGAGCTGCAAGAGAGAGGGTTGTAAGCGAGCGAGTTTCTCGTTTACAGTACAATAAATCTTCTTCTGTGTTGAATATTCTAATTTTCATCAACCAATCTAATACAAGATACAAATCCTATAGCATTTACCTACAGCCTATAAGAATCATTGCATTACCATACTACGTTGTATTTTAAACCCCAAAAACTACTCTTTGGACCCCTTCTGCCAAGCTAGCAGGGTCTGCTTTAACCCTTGGACCCTTGTGATAGCAGAAGGTATTGTTCAATCAAAGGGGATTACCTTCAGTCGGCCATACCATTGTTTTCCAGTTGTTCAGTGACTAAGGCCCGGTATCTCAAAGTATGCTTTCATTTCAATGTCACTTATAGTTTCCATATTCTCAGCATCTTTTGCCAGGCAATCATACCTATAAGGCTTTCCTGTTTCATCTTTCCCAACAGTATTCTTTAAAAATAAATCAAAATACAATACAAACTATCCATAAAAAATCAAAACAAAGTCAACCAAAACAACCAAAGCAAAAAAACCCCCAACTAAGCCCAAAACCACATCAGACCTCTGACTGAATTTCAGCACTACAAACAAATTAGACATTAGAGTTATCATGGTATGATTTACCTTTTTGGCAGATGAAGAACTGTGTGCACACCTGTTGGGTTAATATAATGCTTATTCTTCAAAAACCACTGCTCTGTGGAACTATAAAACGCTCGTTCTCTAGGACCATGTTAAACATTGGCCCAGAACAAGAAAGGGAGTGCAACCAGCTCAGTTATGCCAACTTTTCCCTTTTTGGAAAGTAGGACCACTTCACCAGGTGGTCAAGTATGGCTTTGGAATCGCTGACCACCAGGGACAGAAGAGCACATGCACAAAGGAGAGAGAACCCCTGTTAATGATTTCAGGCAGATGATAATCATATGCATGTTTATCCCAGGAAAATCAATGAATCTGTATATAAAATACAGTATATAAACAGGAGCTTTTTCTGTACTCAACATGAGGCTACATGGACCTGTCCCCCGAACACCTGGTCAAATAAAGGATCCCTGCTCTTTAATGCTACACTGGTGTAAAGGAGTTTTATTTTACTGATTTTTGGTAATAACCTGACTCAGAGCAGATGAACTAAACCACCTGATCATCTTGTGCCAATTTTGCCCGTACTGTATTGGTGTAGGCTTCGGCATTTATGTAAGTTTTCTTTCATGGAAAATTTACAGAAGTTTCCCTTGTATAACTCCTGCCCCCAGCCCAGCACATACACACACACATAACTCACATCCTTACATACACACACACATAACTCACATCCTTACATACACACACACATAACTCACATCCTTTAAGACACTTTTATAAGAAGCATTTTTTTTATGACAGACCTAGTGTTGCAAGGAGTCGAAAAGAACGTTCAAAGGGTTGCATTTTGCCTGTAACCCTGCTACATCTTCAGCTCCAAGGAAGCTGTGAAGGTCAGCCCCACGTGTTAAAATAACTCACAGCTCAGAGGGTGTGTGGGGCTGCCTTGCCCAGGAGGCAGGTACGTGGAATCTGAACACACCAAGTCTAGGTGGTGGCTGGAGAACCTAAATGCAGAGCAGCTCTGCCAACACTGACTGCTCTCATTGTGATGAGGTGACTGGCACTGGCAGCTTTCCTTTTCATTTCTCTGCAACCATGGCTGTCAGTGTTTCTGTGTTTGTATTAATGAGAATGGTAGGGACTATCTTTGTGGTTTAACAGAGGGTGAAGCAGTGTCTGAGTTCAGTTGATTTCCTTTTGTAGTTTGATGACATTTTTTCTGCCGTAAGTTTGACAACCAAGGACAACTTCTTGGGAGTGCTCAGAATCCAGGATCTGTGACCTCAGCAGTAGCCAAGTGTCCCCTGTGAACCTGTTTGCCTTGAAGTGAGCAAGCAAGGCTGTGAGTGCTTTCGGCTTCCTTTAGAGACAGAAAAAAAACTGAACTCAAACCCTGTTTGTTGAATTCTCTGAGAAATCTAACTTACTCACGGAAGTAACATTTTGGGATACTTGTGATACCTGAATGTGCAAATTTTCTGTTCATTCATTCAGGCACTTGGTAAACCAGACCAATAATGCTCTAATTGTTTTAACACAGCTGATTGAAATAAAATGACTTGAAATTTTGGCTTCCATCTTCAGTGGTGTTTAGAATATGAGAATATTCATTTGAGGGAGGAACAGAATGTTTTGCTTTTTATATCGCTTTATTAAACCCATAATTTGAAATAAATCTTACCAAGAAGACTTTCAGCTCATTTACAGCAATTGCTTTTCAGTCAGCTACACGAGGGAAGTATTCACATACACATCCGCAATACCCTCCTTGTCTGTTATTCCACACGAGTGGACTCCTTGCAGTTCCAGAACTGTAATGTGATGTAAGAAAATAATCAGACACTGGATCAGAGTTTAAAAGGGCGAGTGGTCCCTGCAGAGTCTGCACCAAGACATCCAGGCAGTAGAGGCAGAGCCAGCACAGGATGCAGCTCTCTGTCCTCTGCCAACCACCACCAATCCCACAACTGTCCCTACATCCCTTCTTGCCTTGGGCTGTTGTCATCACTTGGATTCATTAGCACTTCAGGCACTTCTTGTTCCAGGGGAAGGGCACTCTCTAGCAGCCTGAGGGCTGGCTGGTGTGATCCCAGGGTGCTCTGTGCATCCACCACATGGCTCTGCCCATGAACATCTCAGGTGACAGTCCCTGCTCTACTCACGGGGCTTCTGCTCTGCCTCGCTGGGAGAGGCCATCACACCCAGGCATTTCAGGCCAGTCCCTGCACAAGATTTTTCCCTTTTTTGTTTTAAAGTCAGAGTTTGTCCTCTCTGCAGCCCCCATGGATCAATGGCACAAGGGCACTTTGCAGCAGTTTTTGTGGCCGTGTGACTGTTCTGCTTTGCTTGCCCAATAAAATGGGTCCCCTTGGTGCTGTCCAGCTGAAGTGGGGCTCCAAACCCAGGAAGGAATTCTCTCTGCCATCTGTTTTGGCAGCAATTTTTTCACTGGCACAATGACAAGGCCGAGCATCCACCCCGGGAACACTCCTGAGATAAGGACACATTTCAAATTACAGCAGCTTGGTCCCTGCTGGGCATCGCCCGGGCACAGGAGACGCCGGAGCTGCGGCCGGGAGGGTCCATGTGGCCCCTGTGACCTCTCCGGTGATGTCGGCTCTGCAAAGCACTGCCATCACAAGGGGCTCCACCCTGCCAACTGGGATGTCACTGGTGATGGCTTTCATCCCCACCTCTGGTATCACAGGGGGCTTCCCCTGGTCTACTGTGACCTCACTGGTGACGTGGCTCTGTGAAGTTCAGCCATCAGAGTTTCACCTGATCCATCAGGGCTTCACCAGCACCACTGGGACATTTTGGTGATGTCAGCTCTGGGAAGCTCTGGTGTAACAAGGATTCCATCCGTGTCCACTGTGACCTTGGTCCTTCCAAGCTCTGGTGTCACAAAGGGCTCCACCCGGTGAGCTCTGACCTCCCCGGTGATGCGGCTCTGGGAGGCTCTGGCGTCACAAGGGGTTCCATCCTGACCCACTGTGACCTCCCTGGTGACACGGGGTCTGCAGAGCTCTGTCCTCACAAGGGACTCCCCTGGCAGCACTGTGACCTCACCGCTGATATCGGTGCCTCGCGGCTGCGGCGTCACCGGGGGCTGCCCCGCTCCGCTATAAAAGCGGGCGCGCCGCCCCGCGCCCGCCCGCGGCAGCATGGCCCGCTACCGCCGGCGCTCCCGCCGGAGCCGCAGCCGCAGCCGCAGCCGGAGCCGGAGCCGCTCNCGCCGGCGCTGAGCCGAGCGCGGGGCTCGGCCTCGCACGGCCCGAGGAGCGCCCGGAGCGCGGCCGTGGCGCGGGGCTGGCGGTGCCAATAAAGGCCAGCAATGCTCACGAGCGTGTGCGCGTCCCTGCGTGTCCGTGGCCGTCCCTGCGTGTCCGTGGCCGTCCCTGCGTGCCCGTGGGTGTCTGTGGGTGCCCGTGTGTATCCTCAAGTGAGAGGTTGCCCTGAAGTCCTTTTCAGTGTCAAATCTCTCTTGTGCAGATGATGGGGCCCTGAATCCACAAGTGAAGGGAACACAGAATGGGGCCTGCAGAGAGCTCTCAGGTCATCAAATCCAAACGTTAACCCAAAACTACCGATGCTGCCACTAAGCCGTGTCCCAGGTGTCACATTTACCCACCTCTTTAAATCCCTCCAGGAATGGTGACACCACCACAGCCGTGGGCAGCCTGTTCCAATGTTTGACAACTTTTTAGTGAAGAAACCTTTCCAAATAGCCAACTTAAACCTTCCCAGGTGCAACTCTCAGCACTTTCCTCTCATCGCTTTTCTTGTTCCCTGGGAGAAGAGCCTGGTGCCAGCTGGATACAGCCTTCTGTCTGCTGCACTGGGGAGGTCCATCCTTGGCAGGGAGTGTCCCCAGCACTTTGGGTCTCTGTTCTGGGCAGTCCATGAGATTTTAGGCGTTTTGATAAGGACGGTAGAACAGAGCAGCACTTTTCTCAAGGACAGCAGAACGGAATAGCACAGCCTTGTACAAATAGATAAAAGATGTAACTTAGGCAAACAGAAGCCATGCCAAACGCAAGCAGGACACCAGCTCAGCCCTGCAAGGCTGAAGTTATGCAAAACAATGATATTGTGAATACTCAAAAGCAGGGGTCAAGGAATAGGTCAAGGAACACCCCCTAAAAAAGGACACCAGATGTTGAAGACAGACCCCAAAAAACCATACAAGGACTTCCAATAAGGGGTGTGACCATGTCAAAGAAAGTCAAGGAAGCAGAGATAGCTGATGAATATGTAATCAGAGTGTGTGATAAAATCTCTTCACCCAGCACTCGTGGCACTCGAAGGAAGGATCCCCCGAGTGCCCAGTGCTGCAATAAAGAATGGCTGCTTTCTAATACTCAAACTGTGTTAGAAAGTTTCTGTCTGGCTGATTTCAGTATCATTTTTGGCATCTCCAGATGGGACACTCTGCCTGATCTCCCGTGGATCCGAGGGGGTCTCTGGATCTTCGTGCCGGCACAAGGACTTTCCTGGAGAAGACCACAGACCCTCAGACCAGTTTGGGACACAGGTAAGACCCCAGTCAATAATAAGGCATTCTTTTGGAAATCCTGCCCAAGTAAGATGTGTGGATCTTCCAGCACAGTTATTTGGTTATTTGGGCGGATTATTTGGTATTCCAGAATTTGGTATTTGACTTGGGTTTATTGATCGATAATTGTGTTGTATTTGTATTTGTATTTTTATTTGTATTTGTATTGTAACATTTTGGGTCTACTATTCGGAGATGGGCAGTGGGCAATATAAAAAGGGCACTCTGGAACAATCCTCACCTGGCTGCATTTTGCAACACTGGAGGGAGATTGGTGAGCCCCCCTGGGGGAACACTGACCAGAGAGAATTTGATTAAGTACTGTAATCAGTGGTGGCCGTTGTATAAACTGGACTCTGGAGAAAAGTGGCCACAAAATGGAACCTTGAATTAAAATACATTGTTACAGTTGCTGTTGTTTTTAAGGTGGGAGCAGAAATGGGATGAGGTGACGTATGCTGGTATGTTTCTCACTTTGCAGAATCATCCAGAATGGCAGAAAGATTGTGGCTTGAGTCCAGCCCCCTCAGACCCTTTGGTGCTGCCTCCTGAAGAGGAGGACCAAGGAAAATGGTTAATACACTGTTCTATAAGCAGCATTGGACCAATTTGTTCTAAATACCTCCCTGATAAGGAGGATGATTTAGATCTTAGGGTCAGTCCTAAGGGTCAGTTGGATGGGGGAAGAAATAATCAGGCTGTGAGGGAATTGACACGTCTAGAACAGAAGATAGAGAGGATCGGGAGGATGCATCAAGGAGCAGCGGAGAAAATAAAGGAAATACAGAGGATGTATCGAGAAGGAGAGGAGAAGATAAAGGAGATGGAGAGGATGTGTTGAGGGGCAGAGGAGAAGATAGAGAGGGTGGAGAGGGTGTGTCAAGAAGCAGAGGGTTTTAGGGAGAACTAGAGCTAAGCACAGAGATGTTACAGTAACTCTCCTCCATCAGGTGGTGGGTGCAGATGGTCCAGTCTCCACTAAAAATGCCATTTTCAAGTAACAGAATTGGAAGTTGACGGCTGGCACCGAAGGTCTAAAGCCTGAACAACAGGCCCAGACTGAGGCCTGAACAACAGGCCCAGACTGAGGCCTGAACAACAGGCCCTGAGCCAAAGATGACCTCTAGATGAAGCTTCCAACCAAATGTTACCTACGTATTTGCTCATTAATGATGTATCGTTATATGTGCTCATATATTAGCAAAACATATGTCCTGGCTTGAAAGACAGGTGTCTGCTAAGGAAGACAGGAGCCTCCCTTGGTATGGAAAATGTAACCCCCTTCCCTCCGAATTACAATTCTGAAATCAAGGGGCCTTCAGGGAAAGATACGGATAACAGTTCTTTGCTAGTGTGTCTAACAAGGCAAACAAACAACAATAACTGCGGCAGCAACACGAAACAGAACCGGGAGCCCGGTGCCGGCCTCTCTCGGCCGCGGGCGCTCCCCCCCCTCGGTGCAGTTCCGCTCATGGCCGGCAGGGGGCGCTGTGGCGCGAGCTCGGCCCCTCACGCGGCCATGGCGGCTTGGCCCGGCCGGCAAGGGGTGGAGGAAAGGCTTCGCACACCCCCAGGGGCAGCCGATCTCTGCTGGTGCCCCAGCAGGAGCCTCGGGAGCAGCAAACTGGGCAGGAATGGGCAGGAATGGGCACAAAATCCCGGGCGGTAGGCGAGATGTATCTAACTCCGGAGCTGCAGCGGGAGCCCCGGGACATGGCAGGGAGTGCGGGGCTGCAGCGCAGCGACGGCTCGGAGCAGCGGCAAAGGAACGGCGGGGGCAGGGCAGTCGTGGCCCGGCTCCCACCGGGGTAGAGAAAGGAAGGCTTGGGATCCCGGGGCTTCTCCCCCGAGGCACCCGAGCAGAAGGTGAAAAGTCCCTCTTTTAGTGAGGTCGGGTGTTAACAAGCTCCCAGTGCAATGGCCACTCCCCCGAGCAGAGCTCCACTCACGGTAGAAGGAAGGAAGCAGAAGGCAGAGCCCCGCAGTGGTGATGAATTCTCCCCACAGCGTCCGCAGCTTCTCTCCCCTCCGAATGCCGAGAGAGCAAGAGAGCGAGGGGCTGCACCCAACCCCTTTTACCCAGTTCAAATCTCGCAGCATCTCTGCCCTCGGATAAACCCCCAGGTAAAGAGGGGTAAAGAGGTCCAGTAGCCAGCTGGACCTCTCCCCGGAGCTATGGCCACATCTTTTTGTGTATTTCTCTTAAGTGTCTGCTCATTATTGTCTCCTAGCAACACCTATGGGGGAAATTCCTTAAGAGAAAACAAAAACAAAAACAAAAACAAAAACAAAAAACTAAACAAACAAACAAACAAAAAAACACCAAAAGAACTCCTAAAACCTCAACAACATGTATTCATCTTTCCCTATCTAGAAACTGGACAAGGCCACATCTGGCCTAATTAGGGGGGTATAGGATCGAAAACAACTTCCTTGGTTTCTCCTTGAGCCTTGGCCAGGCTTTGGGAGAAGGCCAACAGGACAATGAAATTAGAAATTATTTCAGCTTGTTTGTTAAACTGTATAAAAACTGGGCTTCTGTCACAGCAAAGCAGGGGGGCCTCGTAGCCTGCAAGGTTGATGCACCACAGGATTTCCCAGTAAAAGATTTGAGTAATGATCCTATAATAATTGTTGGTGCAACAGGGAATCACAAAACTCAGCCATTGAGCCTATTTATTTTAAATTAGGAAAGCCATGGATGAATGACTCACCGGTTTTTGCAATTCGCCAAAGCTTCTCCTTGGGAGAGATCTATTGGAAAAATGAAATGCTGAAATTAAATTTTAAAATGTCAAAATACAGGTTATGATTCCAGAATCTAATTATGTGGAAGCTTCTATTTTTGCACTACAGTCACCGAAATGGGACATGATCCATGTGCCAGTATCACTTGGGGATGCAGTGATTCCAATAGTCTGGGCTGGAGAGGTGCCTGGGAGATCCCAAAGAGCAGAGCCTGTAAGAATTAAACTGAAACTTGGAATGAGAATGGTAAGGCAAAAGCAATACCCTTTGAAAATAAAAAGTGGTAAGGAGTGTTATTACCCCTTGTGGAAAACTTGATAAAATATGGTCCATTGAAGGAATGTGAATCCAAATTTAATAACCCTATTTTGCCAGTGAAGAAGGCAAATGGAAGGGATTACCAGCTGGTACAGGACCTCAGAGCCATAAATAAGATAGAAGATATACACCTGGTAGTAGCAAAACCTTATACCTTGCTAACAACCATGAGTGAAAAATGAAAATGCTTCGAAGTATTAGATCTGAAAGATGCCTCTTTCTGCATCCGTTTGAGTACTGAAAGTCAAGAGCTTTTTGCTTTTGAATGGGAAAATCCAAACTCAGGGAGAAGAACTCAACTGGCTTGGACAGTTCTGCTGCAGGGGTTTAAAAACAGCCCCACCATGTTTGGAATCAGTTGTCAAAAGAACTGGAGAAGTGGAAAAAATCAGAACCCTCTTGAAGTCTTGTTCCAGTATGGAGATGACATTTGGAGAGCCATGGACACTAGCAGCGATGCTGGAATCAGACTTGTGGCATTGTTGCGTTTCCTCTGACTGAGTGGATAAAGAGTATCCAAAGACAAAGCACAAATATTCCAGACCATGGTAACCTGCTTGGGATTGGACAAAGGAGGCTGGGACAGGAAGGAAAGGAAACAATTTGTCAACTCCCACAGCCATGAAAGGTAGGAGAGTTGTGTGCATTTCTCGGGATGGTGGGATGGTGTCACCTGTGCGTCAGCAGTTATGGGCTGCTGGTAAAGCCACTGTATGAGCTCTGGAAGACAGCTCAGAAGGACTTCCTAGCCTGGACTGATGATTCACGGGCTGCCTTTTTACAGCTCCCAAGAGCCCTTTTGCAGACCCTGCTTTGGGGCTCCCAGACCCCATGAACTATTTCCCTCTGAAAGACAAAACACAGCACTGGGAGGGCTGTAACAGTTCCTGGGAACCAGAGCTGTGGCCTTTTTTTTCAAAACAACTAAATAATGTCACCCAAGGCTGGCCTGGTTGTCTGAGGGCAGTGGCAGCTGCTCTTCTCTAGGTTCAGGAAGCTCGAGAACTGACTTTGGGACAAAGCATTGTCATTTATGTACCACATGTGGTGCAGTTGGTACACCAGGTGATCTTGCTTGTGACACTCAAAACAGCTTCCATCATTAACCTTGCTAATGTTCCTATCTGCCCAACAAGGAGAAGGAACTCCAGACTGCTTACAGGTTATAGAAGAAGTGTATTCCAGCAGACCTGATTTAGGAGACAGAGCCTTGGAAAGACCTGATTGGGAATTGTTTACTGCTGGGAGCAGCTTTGTCTGAAATGGAAAATGATCCTCTGGATGTGCAGTAACTCCACACCATGAGGGAATCGAATCAGGGGTGCTCCTCTCCCATGTTTCAGCCCAGAATGCAGAACTAACTGCACTCACTTGAGCTTTGGGATTGAGTAAAGGAAAATGAGTTAACATTTGGACTGAATAAAAGTACACTTTTGGAGAGGTACATGCACATGGGGCCATCTAGAAACAAAGAGGCCGTTTGACATCTCAAGGCATGTCGATCAAAAATGGAAAACAAATCTTGGATTTATTCAAAAGTTTCCAGAAACTAGCAGAAGTTGCCATCATGCCTTGCAGAGCACACCAAGCAGGCAAGACCAAACCAGAACTGGGGAATCATTTAAGCTGACAAGGCTGCCAAAGAGGTTGCAGGAAAAGGCATGTTAGAAAATAAAATTTTATCTTTAATACCCCTGCCAGAAATACCTTTCCAGTAAAAAAAAAAACAGAGTATAGTGCTTAAGGACTGTCAATTAATTGAAACCTTAGAAGCAGGATTTGATCCACGAGGATGGGCTGTTACTCCAGCTGGGCAAAGAGTAGTCCTAGAATCGATCTTGTGTGAAACAGTGGATCACAAACACAAAGCCACTCATTGGAGTACCAAAAAACTCTTGAAGTGTTTCCAGAAATCTATAATTGGGTCTAAAATGGCTCAGTCCTGTACGATCAAGAATCCGACAACGTATAGTTTATAAAAGAAACAACCCTAACATGGCTATCAAAGTGGTGCGAGGAGCCATAAAACCTGGAAATGTTCCGGGTGAATATTCGAAGATTCATTTTACTGAATTGCCCAGAAAAGGGGGGCATAAATCCCTCCAAGTTCTGGTGGGTACCTTTTCTGGGTGGCCAGAAGCCTTCCCATGTCACACCAAGCAGGCTGGAGAAGTGACTAAAATACTGTTGAATCAAGTAATACCTAGATTCGGGTACATTTGGGAATGTCATCAGACAGAGGTTCCCACTTCATTGCAGAAGTGATACAACAGGTTAGGAAAGCCTTGGGAATAGCTTGGGATCTTCATACTCCCTATAGGCCCCAAGCTATTGGCAAAGTAGAGCGCATGAATGATACAGTCAAATTAAAATTGGGTAAAATATCTCAGGAAACCTTGACACAGGTCCAAGCTTTACCTGGTCCAAGCTCTACTTCAAATTAGAACCCAGCTGTGGAGCACCAGCAAAATCAGCCCCTATGAGCTGCCCTATGGTCAACCCTACTAAGTTCCACACATTCCAGGAAACACACACATAAAAGGAGGGGTTTATTTGAATAATTACCTAATTTTTCGCAGTAAGACTTTACAGGATTTGCAGCGAGCAGTGGAGATCTCCAGACTGACAGGATTGGACACACCAGGGCATGAGTTCCAACCGAGAGATTGGGTCTGCTTGAAAGACTGGGGAACTGCTCCACTCCAGCCAAAGTGGAAGGGACCTTTCCAAGTACTATTGACAACTTTTTACAATGCACAGCTCAAGATGAGACCTACTGGAAATTTGAAGAAATCTGGACCAAAATTAACTCATAGTTACCCAGCTGGACTTGGTAAAAACATCTGTTTATAATGGTGACCATAATAATTGCTGTATGGTTTTAGCTTGCATCAAGATTCAGTGTTGTAGCTGTTGTAATGCCTTATGCTATGAAATGAAACAGAGATATTAGGAGACCAGTTCCCATAAGGAACTTAGTCTCAAGAAAAGGGGGAGCTTGATAAAGGCAGTAGAAGGCAACAGCAACAATATTGCACTTACTCAAAAGAGGGGCTGGAGAAACAGCTCCCTAAAAAGGACACGGGACATTGAAGACAGACCCCAAAGAACCATACAGGACTTCCAATAAGGGCTGTGACTGAGTCAAATAAAGTCAAGTAAGCGGGGATAGCTGATGAATATGTAATGAGTGTGTGTGATAAAATCTCTGTTCACCCAGCACTTGTGGCACTCGATTCGAGGAAGTTTCCCCCAAGTGCGCACTGCTGCAATAAAGAATGGCTGCTTTCTAATACTCAAACTGTGTTAGAAAGTTTCTGTCTGTCTGCTTTCAGTATTGTTACCCACTCTCAAAGTGCTCAGTCGTGGTCTGGTCTTTCTGTAGCAGAAGCAGAAATAAAAGCTCCTTCTGCTGTTGACTCCTGTTCTTGCCAAAATGCACGGATGGCATTTGGTCACTTCATAAAAGATGATGAGAAATATCAAAGGGTGATCCCTGTATCCTAAACACCAGTCTGAGACACAGTGCAGACAATGAAAAAAAAGAAATTAAGTTTCTGGATGTTGATAGTTCTCCAACAGACACATTTTTAAAAGTTCAATTAAAACTTTTTTTTCCCCTCATTTTAGAGTAGTCTGTAAAGAAAATATGATAGAATTGGCCGTTTCCTTCCATTCACAGCAAGGACATCACTAAAAATTGAATAATGGGCACCCAGCAATGTCAGCTGCCTATGGAGCACCGTGTAGGTGATTGTACCACACGTGTAAGGAAAGTGACCGCCAAGAGAAGGGAGGCGGAGGCCTGGAGCCCAGGAGCACCTGAGGATGCACAGGATGCTCGGGGCTCTGTTTTTGTCACAGGAACCTTAACTCCAGGGACAGTTCCTCCAAAGCAGAAAAGTGAAAACTGCACCAGCTGTGCTCATCTCACTGTGTCTGAGCACCCGGCACTGGTGGGTGTCCCTGAGAACCAGTTCCACTTGGGATGTGCCATTCCACCGTCCTTCCCAGCTTCAGCACTGGATCTCCAGACAATGCTCTTTTATTTTCCTGTTTCTTCAGTGATCAAACACACCTTTGCTCCTGAAAGTTGAAGGCACCTGACACACGAATTTCAGCAGTAACAGGAGATCCCTGTGTAACAAATTACTCCATTTCATCTCCACAAGCAACATCTCAGCATCTCCGTTTAACCCGCCCTATACAAGACAGATGACAAAAACAAGTTATGTGTTTTCTCCTTTTTTTTCCTTCCTTTTTTTCCCCTTCTTTTTCTTTGTTTTTTGAAAGGCTGCTGCTATTAGAGAACATCCAAGTAGTACAGAAGCCCTGTGTAATTACTGTAATTAGTTCCAAGGGAATCCATGCCAGCCTCACATAGGACCTAATGACAAGGTAAGTTTGAAGAGAATATGAAGTGCAAGCTGGGTTTTCCTCCTCCTGATTTAGCATATGCTATAATCTAAGACTGAATCAGCTGAGCTGGATTCCATCCTGGAATGGCCTGAATGGACCCCTTTGGCCATGTCCCCATCAGTCTGGGCATGGTGCCGCAGACTGGGCTGGATGTCCAGCAGAGCCAGGAAGGACATGACTGTCAGAGCCATGGCCTGGTGGGAGGAAAGGAGGCTCAGCAGGTCAGGGTGGAAGGGAGCAGGGGGCTGGGGACACTCAGCATGTCCCCAAAGTCTCTCTGGGCACTGGCACCACTGGAAGCCCTGAGCCCACCTGCCCCCAGCCCTGAAGGCAGGACCGTGCCCTGCTCTTGCTTGGGGTTAGAAACCCCCCAGGCATCTCCTCTGGCAAAAGGGACTTCAGGGAGCCTCTTCATTGCTGTGCAGTCCTTCTGCTCCTGCTGATTATACTTGATATTTCAGTACCTGAGACAGAGATGCAATGCCCAAACTCTCATGCTGAACAACAGTAGTTTGTCCTGACAACACACAAAATAGAAAATTTCAGTTTCCCTGAAGGTCCTGGATAGAGCTTAAAGACTGATTGTCAAAAGAGATGAAAGAATGTGAGGGTGTGCACACAGGATGATAAATGTAGCTGGAACCAGTGAAGAAACAGATGAGGATGACTACAGTGGGTTTTTTGGCAAGTTGTAATGAATATGTGTGATTAGGATGGAATAAACACCCATTTGTAAAGTTTCACCACACACATCAGATTAAAGGAGATATCCTTCTGTGTGCCTGGCACTGGCGAAGAATGCCTGTTTTCTAACACTTCAAACTGTGTTGGAAGGTTTCTTTTCCAGCCGATTTCGGTATCTGTCCAAATCATTATCTCTGGAACACTGAGTGACCAAATATTAATTGCTGCTTCCACTTCCCCAGATGCTCAACATCATTCAGGAGCCTTTGAGAAAGGCATGGCCCTCCCTGTCTCTAGGGAGAGAAGAATGCTTCCTATTAAAGTGGTGACTGCTATTTTGAATTAATCAGTGGAATATGAGTGAATAGGATGAAGTGCTGGCAAGCACTGGTACAATGTACCACAGTGACAGTGTTTACTGACATTTGGTCAAGCTTTTTATTTGGGAGTCTGTTGTGGAAAGTGTGTCCTAAGGGTCCACAACAGCCAGACTTCAACTGGTGCCCGAGGAAGGCCAGTGGCACCTGGCTTGGATCAGGAATGGTGTGGCAGCAGGGCCAGGGCAGTGACCATCCCCCTGCTGTGCTGGGCACTGCAGCTGAAATCCTGGGGTCAGGTTTGGGCCCCTCACTGCAACACATGGAAGTGCCGGAGCACAGAAAGGTGATGAAGTTGGAAAAGGCTCTAGAGCTCAGGTTCTATAAGAGGCTGAGGGACCTGGGAAAGGGGCTCAGCCTGGAGAAGAGGAGGCTCAGGGGGGACCTCCTCACTCTCCACAACCCCCCGACAGGAGACTGTAGCCAGCTTGCACCAGGCTCTTCTCCCAGGGAACAAGAAAAGCGATGAGAGGAAAGTGCTGAGAGTTGCACCTGGGAAGGTTTAAGTTGGCTATTACGAGTGGTTTCTTCACGATAAGTGTTGTCAAATGTTGGAATAGACTGCCCAGGGCTGTGGTGGTGTCACCATTCCTGGAAAGATTTAAAGAAGGAGTAGAAGTGGCATTTGAGACATGGCTTAGTGGTGGGATTTATATAACTGGGTAACGATTTGGATCTGAGAGCTCTCTGCAGACCTCATTCTGTGTTCTTTTTACTTGGGGATTCAGGGCCCCGCCACCTCCACAAGACAGATTTGACACTGAAAGACTTCAGGGCAACCTCCCATTTAGTGACATTGCCCTCACCCCAAACCCCAGCTCATTTTTTGCCTCCAGCAGGCTTCGAACAGGAGCAGCATGGGATGTACAGTTCTGCACGAGCGGGGCCCATGTGTCACACTGGGTGCCTGTGCCCACAGGGTAGAGAAAGCTTTGGAGAGGTCCGGCTGTCAAGGCCCTCCTGGGACACGAGCCCCGTTTGTGACCGGCGCCTTGTGGAGCGGAGCCCTCCCGCGGGGGGCACCGAGGCTGCGGCGCACGGGCAGCCACGGACACGCAAGGACGGCCACGGGCACGCACGGACACCCACGGGCACGCAGAGACGGCCACGGGCACGCAGGGACACCCACGGACACGCAGGGACGGCCACGGACACGCAGGGACGCGCACACGCTCGTGAGCATTGCTGGCCTTTATTGGCACCGCCAGCCCCGCGCCACGGCCGCGCTCCGGGCGCTCCTCGGGCCGTGCGAGGCCGAGCCCCGCGCTCGGCTCAGCGCCGGCGGCGGCGTCTGCGG
>VZTE01003406.1:20996-64710 GCA_013397775.1 Eulacestoma nigropectus
CCAATAAAACCCCACACACCAAACCCCCACCTAACAAAGCCTTGCCCACCAAACCCCCGCCCACCAACCCCCACCCCCCAAAACCCTGCCCACCAAAACTCCCCCCACCCAAACCCCGCCCAACAAAACCCTACCTAACAAAGCCTCACCCACCAAAACCCCACCCACCAAAGCCCCACCCAACCTCTATTTTCAGCGTTGGATCTGCCCGTGGATCTTCCCCTGGGATGACCCCTTTGTCATCTGCTGGAGATGGGAGGCTGGGAGGAGATCAGACCCCTCCACCCGTGCGCGGTGACACCTCCCTGCACCCCCCAGCTCCGGGGAAGTGCTGGGATCGTGGTCCTGGCGATGATCCCACCACTTCCACGCTGAGGAGTAACTCCAAGGTGGAGCACGTGGGTGATGCCAACCAGCCTGGTGGCGCCTGGGATGTTCCCTGTTCCTCCACTCTTCCAGGCACCATGTGGGATGTGGAAGGGGACAAGTGGCCCTTCCTCCCCTTCTCCAAGGACCTACACAACGCCAGGGCCCCCTCACGCCGCCCCCGCTCCCCAGACCATTGATCTCCATCCACTCCCACTGAATCCGGAGATCCCAAACTCCCCCCCAGCCCCTCTCCGGACGTCCAGGGATCTCCAGGGATCTCCAGAGGATCCAGCCTCGGGATCCTTCAGGTTCCCAGAGTTCCTCCCCTGATTTCTCCCAGCACCCTTCCCCCCCGTGTGGGAAGGAGCTCTGCTGGGCTCTCATCCCAGACGTGCCCCTGGAGAATCCTCCCGGAGAAGCTCCTGCTCCAGAAGGCAAAGCTGAGGAGCATCCCTCACACACGAATGGGACGTCCGTCACGGAGCTCTCCGGCGTGCACGGGCACGGGGAAGAACCTGTTCCCATTCTGCGCTCCGAGCTCAGGTGTTAAACACAGATTTGTCGGAATCCTCTTGTTCCCGGTGAGGCAAAGACACCCGGCAAGAGCTTGGGGCTCTCCTCACCTCGAGCAGACAATTCCCAGCCCCGGAGCAGTGCGGAGGCTCTGGAAAGGCGCTCGGGAGAGGTTGATGTGAGTCACTGCCAGGATAAAGACATCAGAAACGGCTCGAGATTCCTGCCAGGACTGGGAGATGAATCAGGGCCGTCGTGACCCCTCCGTGTGTCTGGCAGGTTGTTCTCTTGTTGCCTCGTGAACAATCTGCTTTCCATGGACCCAAAATAACAATGTTGAGGAATAAAGTGCTTTTTTTTCTGCTCCACTCCGGATGAGTCACCGAAGGGAAAGGAGGAGGAGTTCTCCACATAGGCACGGATCAGGAGCTGGGAATTCTGAGAGGGAACAGCCCGGGTCGGGAGTGTCAGCCCTGCGTTCCTGGGGGGACAAATGGCCCGAGGTGGCCCAGCTGGCCCCTCTACCAGCCCCTGGGGGTGTGCACCTCTTCCTCCCACGTCATCTCCCGCTCTTGCTCCTGTCATCTCATCCCGAAAAGTGTCTGGCGCCGATCCCGTGGTAAACTCACTGCTGCCAGCCCTGTGCCAAAGCTTTCCCTTCAAATCTCAAACAGGAGCAGGTTGGAGCCTTGACATTTTTCAGCAACGAAGCCAAAGTCGACAGCAAACGATATTTTTACCTTTTTTTCTCCCTGCCCTTTTCTTCCCTCGTGTCTGTTTGCTTCTCTCTTCCTTTGCCTCGCCGAAAAAAAACAACAAATATTCAAAATCCAACGTCACCAACTCAATAATTTCCCTTTCAACGTGTCCCTGTCCACGGTGACTCTGCGCCAAGGGGCTGGAGGCTCCACGATTTGCCCTTGGAGACCCTTTAAAGCAACGGGAGAATGTTTCAGGGATAAATTCCACGTTGAAAGCCGTGGTTTTCTCCCTCCTTTTCACAGGGATTTCATAGGTGCTCGCTGACAGCTCAGCTCTCGCACGGCTGTTTGTTTGCAGTGGATGGATGCCAGCTGTAACTTAGATCCACTTAAATATTTCATGGAAGACCGGCATTGCTTCCTTTCTGTGGCCACCCCACAAGAGCCAGGGGCAGGGTGACTCAGGGATGAGATTCCGCTCTCCGGCTGCCGGTGCCGGCAGGAGCCCCTTGGGCAGCACGGAGCCCACATTCCTGGGAAGGTTTATATCCCTCTTTTTTGGCTTCGTTTTGTTTTTAACTTATTCACGGCAGGAACCAAAAATAATCGGAAGCAACCTGAAAGGTGAATGTGTGGGTTTAAAGAAGGGTCAGAGCCCCTTCCAGGGCCTAAAGGGGCTCCAGGAGAGCTGGAGAGGGACTGGGGATGAGGCATGGAGGGACAGGACACAGGGAATGGCGCTAAGCTGACAGTGGGTAGGTTTAGATGGGATATTGGGAAGGAATTCCTCCCTGGCACAGGGTGCCCAGAGAAGCTGTGGCTGCCCCTGGATCCCTGGCAGTGCCCAAGGCCAGGCTGGACGGGGCTTGGAGCAGCCTGGGACAGTGGAAGGTGTCCCTGCCATGGCAGGGGTGGCACTGGATGAGTTTAAGTTTTTTCCAACCCAACCCCTTCCACAATTCCATGATTTGACGGCAGCAGACACAGAAGGAAAGGGCGAGGAAAGGAACACCCAGAGCCAACCAACCCCGGGAGCTCCAGAGCTGCCCCGGTGCTGCCGTGTCTGCATTTCGGGGGGGGTGGCACCCTGGTGGCACCTTGAGCTGCAGCCTCTGTCCCTGCAGGGCCCAGCCCAGCAGCTCAGGGTGCCTGGGGACACAACCCCTGCCCAGTCCCACTGTCCTGGTGTCCCCTGCAGTGCCACTGTCCCGTGGGGAAACCCCAAAGCCCCTCCAGATCCCTTGCGCATCCTTTTCCCCTCCAAAGCCGCCCTGGATTCTCGCCCTGAGCCCTCCTTCCCCATCCCAGTGAGGACGGGGACAAATCCTGCCCTTCCAGCCCTCCCGGGGCTGGGCTGTTCCTCTGCTCCCTGATGTTCCCAACAGGACGCTCTGGAGAGCGGGTTTGGCAGGGATGTGGCACAAGGGACAGCAGCAGCAGGAGGTGCCACCCTCCAGGACAGCCCCGTGCCAGCAGGGCAGCCCCAGCCAGGCCCAGGAATGCTCCTGATGAATCCCGGGATTTATGCTGCCCATAAAGTCCATCCCATGACATATTAATATCCCAATTAATACTGAGCGACAGACATTTTAATGTAGCTAATTCCAGGCTGGATGCTCCCTTTGGAGGGATACAAATGGCCTCACGTGGTGCTATTGATCCCTGTGGCCACAGCATTCCGCAGGAATTCCCTCCATCCATCCATCCAGGGATCCATCCATCCATCCATCCCTCCCAGATATCCTGGGAAGGTCCACAGGCTTTGAATCCCTGTGGGATCTTCCCTTGGGGTGCATGGTGGGAAAAGGGGATCCCCAGGAAAAAGAAGCAGCATCCTGCCCTGTGGGATGGGATGGGATGGGATGGGATGGGATGGGATGGGATGGGATGAATGGGTGGCTTCAGCCCCACATCCCACCCTCTGCAGATCCAGCTGCAGCCTCTCTCCTGGTGCCGGGCGGGGAGGGGAACAACATTTAGCCTGGGAACCCCCACCCTTGCAGGGCCTTCCCACACGGCTGCAGGGATGGGGCTGCGGTGCTGCCTCCAGCTCCGGAGCAGGGTTGCCACGGAAACCGATCCTGTTGCGTTTTTCCCATCTCCAAAGCCAGCCCGTGGCATCAGAGCTCCCACCCACAGTGTCCAGGGGGGAGATTCCTCCAAACCCAGCGGGTTCACTCCCCCCGCTCACCCCACACGCACAGCAGAGCCCCCAAGCCCTGAGTGCGAGCCCAGCCACGCTGCCCTCGTGCTCTCAGCTTTCCAAGGCTTCCCAGAAATCCACACAGGATACCCTGGTGGGATTTCTCATCCCACTGCCACTCCCTGCCTTTAACCTCCCCTCTCCTTGGCAGATCCCCTTGGACAGCCGGGAAAGCTGCTCCACATCCTTGCTCCACCATCCGGTGCTCGGGCAGTGGAGGAGGCCATGGACACCCTCTGGAAGGAGGGAGAGGGCCTGGGAATGCGACGGGAAGGGCGACAGGGGGAAGGGAGGCAAGCTCAGCGAGGAGTCTCTGGGCAGAGCAGTCCCTGCCTCCCTCCCTCCCTGCATCCAAGGCTGCCTCTCCATTATTCATCCCCCTTCAGGGGAACTACCTCATCCTAATAAAAACGTCACAAGGAATCCACAAATACATCCGCAGCCGGCACAGGAGCTCCGCAAGGCACTGGGAGCTCTGGAGCTCTCTGCGCTCCGGGGCTGCCACCTCCACTCCCCCCGAGCTGGGGCAGACATTCCCTGGCATCCCAGACATGGAATGGTGCCCGCGGGGAGCTCAGGGGAGCCCTCAGGCAGGATCCTGGCTGCCTGGGACCTGGATATCTCAGCTCCCTGCATCCCAAACTCCCGTCTGGCTCTGCTGCATCCCAAAGGCTTTGCTGCCTTTTTCCATCACTTTTGTTCCTGTCCAAAGCCTGGGATGAGCCTCCCAAAGGGCCCAAACTCAGCTCTGCAAACCCAGCAGGGATGCACGGACCTGTCCCCATCAGCTGTGGCAGCACTGGGACATCCAAAACTCACTTCAGCGTTGGCCAGGGAAGCTGTGGCTGCTCCTTCCCTGGAAGCGTCCAAGGCCAGGTTGGACGGGGCTTGGAGCAGCCTGGGATAGGGGAAGGTACAAGGAAGATTTAAAATGATGACACAGAACCCTTTAACGTCTTCCAGGGCCTAAAGGGGCTCCAGGAGAGCTGGAGAGGGACTTGAGGGATGAGGGATGGGGGGACAGGACACAGGGAATGGCTTTAAGCTGACAGTGGGTAGATTTAGATGGGATATTGGGAAGGAATTCCTCCCTGGCACAGGGTGCCCGGAGAAGCTCACTGGGAGTGGGATTGTGCTTCCTAAAGTGTCCCTGGAAACGGGGAGAGGTGGCAGCGCCGTGGGGAGGGCACAGCATCACCTGAGGAGCAGCAAGGTTGGAATGGCACCCTGGGGCTGGGCTGGGCTGGGCTGAGCTGGGCTGGGCTGGGCTGAGCTGGGCTAGGCTGATCCTCGCCAGGGAAGGGAGGAAAGGGAGGAAAAGGGCAGATTGAAGCCTTGGCACTGCCCATCCTGAATCTGAGACTTCTGACAGATGTTCCTCGATCCCTCGGTGCTTTCCCAACCATCCTGGAGAGCTCGGGAGCTGCCAGCATCCAGCGATGGCACGAGGAAGGATGAGCTTTCCCTGAGGGTATCCAGGCTTGGGAAGCCCTGTGGAGTTTTGAATAACACCAGTTTTGCATGCATTCGACTATTTCTGCCCCGCATGAGCCGATCTGGGCTCGATCTCATTCCTCAATTAGCATTTCTAATGTCCTTATCACCATGGAATCAGAACGCTGTAAATGGATTAAGGAATAAGCAGGCTGCCCGGGGGAGTCAGGAATTCATCTCCTCGGGGTTCGGGGTGATCTCGTCAGGGGGACAGGGACAGGCACAAATTTTAGATCCCGCACAAAATGTGAGCATTTATTGGCAATCATTGGAGTAATTAGTCCAGAATGAAGAGGGTAAATTTTTATTCTGGACCCGAACATTCATGGGAGGAGTTATTCTGCAAGAGCTCTTCTGGGAAACCTCATCCTCTGCTCCCTCTGCTTCTGGTTTATCCCAAATCATTTCCAGAGCCCTGTGGAGTGGTTTGGATCCATGGAAAATGCCCCTGGAGCAGTGCCAGGCAGGATGCTGCTGTTCCCAGCCACTCTGGAGGGACAGAGTGCAGCACGAGGAGGGTCCCGCTGTGAGCAGGAGGAGCAGGAGGTGTCCCCAGGTGCTCAGCAACGTCACCTTAAGGGGAATCATTCACTCCGAAGCCGCTGACCATGAGCTGCATCCCCATCCCAAGGGCGGGAAGCAGAAATGGGCACTGGGACAGCTGTGCCAGGGTTAGTGGGGTCTGTCCTAATCCAGGGTGGGGATTTGTCAAGAACATTTTAGGGTTGGAGCTGAAGAACATTTGGAAGCCAGGATGTTTTCCCATTCCAGAACCCCCGGTGGGCAGCAGGGGAGGGGGGATTCTGCCCCTGTGCCCCTGTGCTCAGGTGAGACCCCACCTGCAGAGCTGCCCCAGCACAGGAAGGACCTGGAGCTGCTGCAGCCAGGCCAGGGGAGGCACCAGGGATGAGCAGAGGGATGGAGCAGCTCTGCTGGGAGGAAAGGCTGGGAGAGCTGGGATTGTTCAGCCTGGAGAGGAGAAGCTTTGGGGTGACCTCACTGTGGCCTTGCAGGGCCTGAAGGAGCTGCAGGAAACATGGAGAGAGAGGATTTACAGGGGATGGAGGGACAGGACAAGGGCAGAGAGGGCAGGGATGAGATATTGGGAAGGAATTGTTCCCTGGGAGGGTGGTGAGGCCCTGGCACAGGGTGCCCAGAGAAGCTGTGGCTGCCCCTGGATCCCTGGCAGTGCCCAAGGCCAGGTTGGACGGGGCTTGGAGCAGCCTGGGACAGTGGGAGGTGTCCCTGCCCATGGCAGGGGGTGGAACAAGATGGGTTTTAAGCTCTGTTACCCCAAACCATTCTACAGTTCCATGATTCACCCCTGTCACCTCTCCAGGGAGCTCCCGGTGTGTCCCGGCTCAGCGGGAATGTGGGACTGGTGGCACAGGACAGTCACTCCTTTGTCTCAGGGCTGCAGGGGCAGGAAGGGTCACAGGGCTCCTGCGGCCGAGGGAGATGCCCCAGGCTGAGCCCCAGCCAGGCGTCCTCGCTGCTGGGAAGGAGCTTTTGGGGAGCAATCCAGGTGCTCATCACCCGCAGCCCCTGCGCTGTGGCCACCAACACCACGGGGCCCTGAATGAATGAATGAATGAATGAACGATCCAGGGCTGTGCTGGCTGTTCCTCCCTCCCTCCTGCAAGAGCAGGAGTTGCAATTTATTTCTGTATTGCTCGGGGTCGAGCAGGGAGCAAGAACGGTACAGCTGCCCTGTGCTCCGGACAAGTGACCCCCCCAGCGGGACACTCCTTCCCCGCGCCACCCGAGTGCCACACAATGTCACCTCCAGCTGCCAGCACGAGGAAAAGCATAATGAGCCTCCATCCCAGCCATTGTTATGCCGGGGACGTGTTAAAACAAGAATATTCATGAGAAAGCATTTGTTTATCCAAGTAGCCTTGAGCATTCAGCAGTGAAGGGCTGGGCTTGCAGCGGCCAGGAGTCAATATTTGTCCAGCAGTAACGGAGCAGAAATGGTCGTTTTGGACATCCAAATGCTCCTCCTGCTTGGATTCCAGAGAAATCCGTGTGCTTCCCTGCTGTGGTGCCAAAAACCCTCCAAGTTCTGCCAGTGCTGAATGTCAGGGCAAGGACGGAGGGCCGGGAGCGCTCGGGTGTTTCCACGGAGCATTTCCACGCGGAGTTGGCTCGGGGCTGCAGCTCGGGGCCAGCTGAAAATCGCCGCGGCCCCGGGGTGCTCGTTCCTGACGAGATGGATTTGGCTTTCCCAGCCGTGGACGGGGTCCCACACACTGTGGGCACACCGGAGCGCTCCTCAACCTCCCCGGCATTGCAGCAGCTCCTCCTCCAGGTTCGTGGCACCATCCTTGATGTCTCCATCACGGGCTGCGTGCTGGGCTTGGATTTCCTCCTCTGGGTCTCCTCATTCCCCTTTGCAGGGATTGCAGCACCAGGGCTCTGCCTTGGATGAGGGATGGACGTTTCCTGCCATCCCTCCATGCCCAGAGCCCGCTGTCCCTCAGCCAAGCCCACGGCAGGGCCAGGCTGCCCAGGAGCAGTTCTCCTTGCTGGAGAAGCAGCAGCAGGCAGGAGCCAAGGCTCACGGCTGGGATGGGCACACACCCCCTCGGACAGAGCCATCCTGCGGGAGCGGGAGCAGGGACAGGGCAGGAGTGAGGCAAACAGCTGGGAAGGGGCTGGAGCAGCTGCTCCGCACCCCAGCCAGGTGGCAGGAGCAGGGAAGGGCACCGGGAAAGAGCTGAGGGCGCTGCAGAATCCAGAGCTGCTGCTGGGAAGCCTCAGCGGCTCCAGCGCTGCTGCCTCCGCCCCGCATCCACATCCCCCTGCACCCAAACTGAGCCTCCAGGCCCCCGGGCAGCTCCAGGCTGCTGATCATCCCTCTCCGTCCTCTGATGGATCCCTGGACCTTCCCCAGACACACATCCAGTGCCTCCCTTCTCCTCCTCCAGCCCCAAACCTGGAGTTCACGTTTCCTGGGATCACTCTTCGTGCCCAGGCAGGATTTCGCTCTCAGGGAATTGTGCCTGGAAAGCGTTGCTGGACAAGGGGCTGCAGGAGCGGGAGAAGCCTGAGGAGACTTTTCTGAGGAGGAGAAGCCCAGAACGCCTTCCTGGCACCTCTCAATCCGTGTGGAGCGAAAGATGGGGCAGAACAGCTCCAGGCCTTCCCTAATCCTCCTTCTTTCCCTCTGTGAGTGCACAATCTTTGCTCCAAGCTCAGGTCACTCTCAGAGACCTTCCCAGCCTTCCCTCTGCCCACAGGGAGGCAGGAAAACAGGGTCCTGCTGTTTCCCATGGTGGGGAGCAGCCCCTCTGCCCCTGCAGCAGCTCCTGGGTGCTCAGCACCGCACCCAAGGGTGCTGGGGGGCTGCAAGGGCTCCCAGGAGCCAGAGATGCTGGGAGGGAGCACAGCTGGAGTCAGGATGGAGCAGCCAGCACTGAAGGCAGGGATGTGAACACCCAGCAGGGAGCACCTGCAGAGGGACAGCGTCACATCCAGCCAGGGCAGGACGGGATGGGGCTCACATCCCTGATTTGGGGAGACCTGCTGGCCAACCAGGAGGCAGTTCTGAGGCAAATGATCATTATTTATAGTTCCAATCAGCAGGATGAGCTGCTGGGCCAGGGCACAGAGCAGCAAAGAAGGGGGTGCCCAAGTCCAAACCCTGGGGCAGCCCCTGCCTGGGTGATGCCCCCACAACACAAAGGCCCCAGCAGCACTTCCCTCCCTTTATCCTGGATAAAACCCATCAAATCCACAGGTTCGGGAAGTTTTACCGCAATAACCGGCCTTGAGTGGCACTGCAGTGGTGGCTTGGCAGGCAGCAAACGCCGGGAAAAGGGAAACCAGCTCAGCTCTGCACTCCCACCGTGACCCTACAACCACGGCTGCCCCTGCCCCTGATCCTTGGGATCAACCCAGCAACAACCCCCAGCTCCGAGGGCTCTGAGCAGCCAAGCGAGGCATGGAGCAACTCCCAGAGGCACCAGGACACGCTGGGAATGTTGTGGCCTCCCCTCTCCCATTCCCGGTGGTTTCCACGCCGTTTCTGAGCCCTCGCTCTGGAGCCCGTGCTCAGCCAGCTCTGGGTGCTCCCCCCCGTGCTGTCAGTGCTGCGGGGCTGGGATGTGGGAAGAGGCTCCCGGAGCCGGGCTGGCTGTGCTGGTTGCTGCTCCCAGCTCCAGGATCCAGGCTCCTTCCCTCGGCTGCCTCTCCCTCGCAGCCTGGGCTGGAGGCTTCAGTCCTCTCTCATCTGCCAGGATGATCTTGGCAGGCTCCGCTCACCCCCGGAGCCTGCAGCGCTGCTTCCTCTGGGAGCAGCATCAGGGACGCCCGGTGACAAACGGCCCCCCGAAGGCAAAGCGGGATTTGGAACAGAAAAACAGAGCAGCGCTCGGGAAAAAGGAAATTTCATCGAGCAAATAACCCCCCATGCCCCCCCAGAGCTCTGTGCTCGTGGCTGCTCTCCTTTCCAGCCACTGCTGGAGCCGGGAGCTGCGTGGGGATGGTCCCTGTGGCAGAAAAGTGGGATNGTTTTGCCTTGTTTGTGCATGCAGCTTTTTCTTTATCTATTAAACTGTCTTTATCTGAGTCAATGAATTTTCTCACTTTTACTCTTCTAATTCTCTCCCTCGTCTCACTGGGCAGAGATGGGGGTGATTGGGATGAGATGGGGTGGGATGGGGTGGGATGGGGTGGGATGGGCCCAGGAGCAGGGAATGAGCCTGCTCTGCAAGTGGGGGAGGTGCAGCCAGCACAAACACCCTCAGCAGCCCCAGAGAAACACCGAGAGCACGGCACGAGCTGATGTGGAAATCATGAGATCAGCGTGGGTCGGAAGGACCTTAAAGCCCATCCCACCCCACCCCCTGCCATGGGAAACCTTCCACTATCCCAGCTTGCGCCAAGACCCTTCCAACCTGGCCATGGACACTGCCAGGGCCGGGGCAGCCACAGCTCCTCTGGGCGATATTGAAATGAGAGGCTCCATTGTTCCCTCTGGAAACAGCCAGGGAGGATCCACGGATGCAGCAGCCACAGGTTTGGAGCCAATTCCGTGCATTTCCCGCTCTGATGGGAAGCAAAACCTTCTCCTGAGGAGATGCTCGGGCTGCTCCTGTGCTGTGCGTGGCTCTCCCTCGGAGCAGCCCGAGGGGAAGACACCCTGAACTCCATGGAAACTGCCTTTCCTTGGGAAAGCCTGGATTGCACCTCAGGGCTCAGCCCATTTAATGCTCCAGAAGCTCCATCCTTTGCAGGTCAGGAGTTTCCACGCTCGAGCTTCACTCCGTGCTCCCTCGGAGTCACCGTGCTGCCTCCTGCTTCTCCAGCCTGGATTTGGAGCTGGAGAAGCTGCCTGGCCCCGGCTGAAGGATAATAATTGAATAACATGCAACATTACACTCCGAGGTTTCATTCATTTTCACACTCGCAGCATCTGTAAAATCTAAAATGAGGCCTCATCTCCGGGCTGTCGTCCTGCCCAGCAACAACGAATTCCAGCGAAAAGGGAGGACCCTGCAAACCCAGACCTGTGAATTACCTCGAGCCATCTCATTCAGGATTTGATTCACATTCCAGGGCACGGCTCCCACAGCAAATTAATAAGATATAAGCTTGTAATATTTTCAGTGGCTTGATACGGCAGCGTTTTTCATTTCAATTAGGGGGAAGAGCACAATTGGATGCCTCAGCCTGGGCTGGGAAGGAAACACGTTATTCCCTCGGGGTGAGGGCCTCAGCAGCACCCAGGAGCCTCCACATCCCTGGAATCTTCCGGGTGAGCCCTTAACTGGTTCCCAGTGGGAGCTGCCGGAAGGGATTTGCTCAAATATCTCCAAACAACCCGCAGCAGGGAGGGGGAATCCCACCTGGCACTGCAGTGTTGTTCTCCCTCTCCCGATTTCCCGGAATTCCTCCCTTCGGCATCATCCCAACCTGAGCACGGTGGAGGAGCCGCCCCACGAGGTTTCACTGGGGCATCTCCTGCCTGCTCCAAGCCCCAGATTCCTCCCCCAAAAGCTTGGATGAGCCCGCTCTGGGATAACTTTTGGCATCTGAGAGCGCTGGTGCGGCACCTCCAAGGGCCCAAAATCGAGGTGGAGACAACACTGAGGTTATTTTGGGGTTAAAAGTTGCTTTTCTCAGCCCTTACAGGAGGATTTATCCTGATCCTTCCTTTGGTTCTCACATCCCAGCTGGATTTGGGGAGCAGCAGGGACAGTGACGGCCTTATCCTTGGTTTTTCCCCTTTTATTTGGTGTAAATGAGGCCCTTGGACCCGTCAGAAACCCCATGGAATATTAGGACCATGGGAAGGAACCAGCTGTGGGTGTAAAATGAAGAGCAGGTCCCTTTTGCAATGGTTTGGGCCGTAAATGGTGCAATGAGAAGCTTTTGGAATTTGCAAGACAGAAAAAACCCCACGATTATCGAAAATCCCTTCTCCAGGTCAAGGAGTTCTGTGCCTGGCAGTTGGAGTTCACGAATTTAACGGGAAATAAAGCCAGGCTTTAGGTTTAAGACGCTGGGCTAAGCCAGGCTCAAGGCTTAGGCTGTGAAATTTTGCAGAGGACAAGTCCTGGCCTTGCACAGAGGTGCTGGGAGAGCAGCAAAACAAATTCACAGAGCACAGGAGTGAGGGAACTCCTTCTTAAAGAGGGAAAAACCCACAAAAATCCGACCTGTGGGCTCAGAGGCCTCTGCCACCCCGCCCATGAATTTGATTTAATCAGGCAAACCAACAAAACCCACGGTCCTGGATGTGCCAATCACAAAATTCCCTAAAATATTCACATTTTCACGTGCCCGGAGCTCCTGGATTTGGGTTTCTGGACCCTTGCACTGCAGTTTTGGGTCTGATAAAGAGGCTGAATGGTGTCTCAAGAACAGGGACAAAATGGACCAGGCTAAACCCTGAGCCTGCTCTTCCCACTTGAGGTATTCCAACCAGGAATCAGGCACCAACCTCCGTTTTCCATGTTTACCCACTCAATATCCACTCAAAAACAAAGCAGGGAGTCAAAACTGGGGCATTTTCCAGGCAAATTTCATTCAATCACAGAAACCAACAAAACCCGTGGTCCTCGATGTGCCAATTGCAAAATTCCCTAAAAAAATCATATTTTCACGTGCCCAGAGCTCCTGGATTTGGGTTTCTGGACCCTTGCACTGCAGTTTTGGGTCTGGAAGTGTCTCAGGCACTGGGACAGGGAGAGTTGCTGGGTTAAAATGGACCAGGCTAAATCCTGAGCCTGCTCCCCTCATTTGAATTATTCCAATATCCCTCTGTTTTCCATGATTACTGACTCAATATCCACTCAAAAACAAAGCAGGGAGTCAAAACTGGGGCATTTTCCAGGCAAATTTCATTCAATCACAGAAACCAACAAAGCCCACGGTCTTGGACATGCCAAACTCAAAATGCCCTAAAATATGTACATTTTCACNGCTAATCGCAAAATGCCCTAAAATATGTACATTTTCACGTGCCCAGAGCTCCTGGATTTGGGTTTCTGGATCCTTGCACTGCAGTTTTGGGTCTGGAAGTGTCTCAGGCACTGGGACAGGGAGAGTTGCTGGGTTAAAGTGGACCCTGAGCCTGCTCCCCCTATTTGAGTTATTCCAACCTCCCTCTGTTTTCCATGTTTACCCACAGAGATCCACTCAAAAACAGAGCAGGGAGTCGAAACTGGGGCATTTTCCAGGCAAATTTGATTCCGTCAGGCAAACCAACAGATTCAAACTGGGTTTCGAGCAAAAAAATGCCAGCCCCTGTTTGTGCCTGGGACGGTGACCGCGAGGGGCAGANGCCCACGGTCTTGGACATGCCAAACTCAAAATGCCCTAAAATATGTACATTTTCACGTGCCCAGAGCTCCTGGATTTGGGTTTCTGGATCCTTGCACTGCAGTTTTGGGTCTGGAAGTGTCTCAGGCACTGGGACAGGGAGAGTTGCTGGGTTAAAGTGGACCCTGAGCCTGCTCCCCCTATTTGAGTTATTCCAACCTCCCTCTGTTTTCCATGTTTACCCACAGAGATCCACTCAAAAACAGAGCAGGGAGTCGAAACTGGGGCATTTTCCAGGCAAATTTGATTCCGTCAGGCAAACCAACAGATTCAAACTGGGTTTCGAGCAAAAAAATGCCAGCCCCTGTTTGTGCCTGGGACGGTGACCGCGAGGGGCAGAGATGGGGCTACAAAAAGCCTCTCCAAAGGCACCGCTGCGGTATTTCCCATTTCCCCCGTGCCTGAGGAATGCTCTGGCACGTTTTCCAGGCAGCTAAAGCTCCCTCCAAACATCAAAGAGCCCGAACAGTAAAACCCATCAAAATTTTCCTAATCAAAACCGCGCGTAATTGTCAAGCGCAGGCAGATAACAGGAGCCGGGCGATCGCTCTGAACCCCCGGCTTCACTCAGACTCGGCAATTAAGCACCGGCTGCTGCTCCGAGGAGCTGCGAGGCTGGGGGGGGGAGAAAGTCGCAGCTCGCCGGCACCAATTAGCAGCTAATGAACATCAGCAATCCCCCCGGAGAGGGGAGCTGGAGACAAAACCGGGACCAAAATACCACCCACGCTTTAAGCCAGCCTAAAGCCGCGCCTCCGCTGCGGGGGATGCTCCGTGTCCCTGCGCCGCTGCAGGAAGGAGAAGGGCATGGAATTAGAGCCAGCTGGAGGAGGGAAGGTCGGGTTGGAAGTGTTGCTTTTCCCGGGTCAGCCAGCAGCACTGGGAGGGGAGGGAGGCTGGAATAATTTCGGCAGCGCTGCCATTCCGTGTGAAATCAGAGGCTGAAAGGAAGTCAGTCAATTTAAACCCGCTCCTGAAGGGGAATAATTAAACACTCCGAAGATGTGGGAGAATTTTAAGCAGTCAGCAAGGATTTAAAGACAACACATCATTCCTAGCCGGAATAATAATAATAAAAAAAGAGGGAATGGAGGCAGACTGGGCTGACTGAGGGAAGCCTCAGTCCATCAAAGCAGGCTCGCCTCGGCAGGCTGGCACAGATGGAAACGCTGGGGAAAAGCCCGTGCTGCACGGTCTGCCTCAAAAACAGAGGGGCAGGACCTGGCAGGTGATGGAAAAGTGTCTGGAATGGGGGAATTTAAGCCTAAGCCCAGAAAGAAAGGAAGGGAAGGGAAGGGAAGGGAAGGGAAGGGAAGGGAAGGGAAGGGAAGGGGAATCCAGGGAAACTGGTGCTTGCTGCTGCAGGTGTGTATGTGGCAGGCCTTGGTGACACAGGAAATCCCAGGATCTGTGCAGGACCATCTCCTGCCAGGACATTGCACAGAGGAGGCAGGAAAAACTGAGTGGGGAAGCAGAGCAAGGAGGTTTCCAAGCCTGGGAAGGCGCTGGAGACTGCTGAGTGCAGCAGACTACAAAGGGAATTTCAGATCTATCCTGGGCTCCCATGAAAAGCCATGAGGATGCAAAGCACCAAACATCCTCATTTCTGGGCTGTTCCAGATCAAGAGAAAAAGAAATCTCTGAGCACGGAGTGGAGGCACCTCTCAAGTGCCCCATCATCCAAGATTTTTATTGTCACAGAATCCCAGACTGGGTTGGGCTGGAAAAGACCTCAAAACCCATCCCATTCCACCCCTGCCATGGGCAGGGACACCTCCCACTGTCCCAGGCTGCTCCAAGCCCTGTCCAGCCTGGCCTTGGGCTCTGCCAGGGATCCAGGGGCAGCCACAGCTTCTCTGGGCACCCTGTGCCAGGGCCTCCCCACCCTCACAGGGAGGAATTTCATCCCAATATCCCTCTCTCTCATCATCCCTTCCGGAGAACGAATCAGCCTGACCACACCATCCAGCACACCCCTGGAGCAGAGGAATGTCTGCAGGGAAAGATGAGCCAGAGGTTCCTTGTGGAAATGAGAGTAAAATTGCCACCACCTCCCGTATTCCCAAGGGTTTCCATGTGCAATACGGATTACAGGAAGGTGCCTCTGTGAGCATTATTCAGTGCAGGAGTTCAACCTTACAACTCCTGTGAAGGAGAGATCCAAGACTCCAAAGGTATCCGAAGCTTCATCCCAGCACCAGGCACCTGGAAAGAAGAACTCCCAGCAAAGGAGATTTATGTGCACTGAGGAAATCAAAGCTCTGTGTAAGCTTTTCGGAAGGTAATTAATATATTTTGGCATTTGGGCACATCTGACACAGCAGAGAATGTGCTGGACTCCGGGAGAATCCAAAGGGCTGAGTGGGATGACCAGGAAAGAAACTCGCCCTGCCCTGAGCTTCCTGCCCCAAACAGGTGTTGACCTAAATAGAAATGAGGAAATGGCTGGAAATATCAAAGGGTTTGTGTTCAGGGAACCTCTGCTCTTTCCACGTCTCTTAAAGCACCACAGAACTGTTCAAATTGGCAAAGAAGTGAGAATTCTTGGGAAAGGCATGGAGGAAAGGAATTATGCAAATGTGCAGATGATGGAAACAAAGATCTGGTGGGAGGATGGGAGAAAGGAGCCTGAACTCTGCAAAAGTCCATGGCTTTCCCTTCAGAGGGGTAAAAGCGATCTCTTAGAAGATCACACACCCAAAAACAAACACATCAGACAGTTCTCGGTGATGGGGGATGAACATCGAGCAAGAGCTAAAAAAATATCTCCAGGCATCCCCCGTTTCCGAAAGCCTCCAGAAAGAGCAGGAAAACGGTAAAAAAAGCAGCGTTTTGGGGGCACTCTGAGGACACAGAGCAAGCCCCAGCAGCATTCCCTGATTCTCCAAGAGCTTGGAAGTTTCCTGTGACGTTGCCACGTCCTGACCCCGCTGATCCGGAGCTCGCGTTCAAAGGCAGTGACCGGGCTGGGACGTGACCCGTGGCAATTGCTGGAATCACAGGGATCAGGGAGCAACGCTTCCCAAGCTCAGCTCAGCTCCACGAGGAATGGACTCGCTCAGGAGAGGGATAAAGAATTCCCTTTGCTCCTGCCTCGCCTCCCAGTGCGCAGCAGGAATTTCTCATGGAAGGGGAATCAGTGCAGGGCCCTTCATCCCTCCCAGTTCCATCCCAGCCCGGCTGCTGCTGCTTTGGTGCTCCCTCCCTGAAGCTCCATGATTTGCAGCAGCCTGGGATGGTCAGGACATGGAGTAAATCCAGTGTGAGGCTCCTCAACACCTTGCATCCCTCTGGAGTTCTTGGGAACACACGGCTGAGCTGAAATAGCACCGAATATCCTCACCAGCCCCAGGAGAAACACTGAGAGGGTGTCATGAGCTGATCTCAAAATTGTAGAACCATGGTTTAGACTGGAGGAAACCTCAAAGCCCATCCAGTGCCCCCCCCTGCCACGGGCAGGGCCGCCTCCCACTGTCCCAGGCTGCTCCAAGCCCCGTCCAGCCTGGCCTTGGGCACTGCCAGGGATCCAGGGGCAGCCACAGCTTCTCTGGGCCCCCTGTGCCAGGGCCTCCCCACCCTCCCAGGGAACAATGCCTGCCCAAAATCCCATCCATCCCTGCCCTCTGGCACTGGGAAGCCATTCCCTGTGTCCTGTCCCTCCATCCCCTGTAAATCCTCTCTCTCCATCTTTCCTGCAGCTCCTTCAGGCCCTGCAAGGCCACAGTGAGGTCACCCCAAAGCTTCTCCTCTCCAGGCTGAACAATCCCAGCTCTCCCAGCCTTTCCTCCCAGCAGAGCTGCTCCATCCCTCTGCTCATCCTGGTGCCTCCTCTGGCCTGGCTGCAGCAGCTCCAGGTCCTTCCTGTGCTGGGCCCCAGGGCTGGGGCAGCTCTGCAGGTGGGGTCTCACCTGAGCACAGGGGCACAGGGGCAGAATCCCCCCTCCCCTGCTGCCCACACTGGGGGATCTGCCCAGGGCAGGGGGGTTCTGGGCTGGGGCAGGTCCAGCTCTACCCCACAAATCCCTCATGGGGCTCCCCGGGCTCTGGGGGCTGTCCCCTCCCTTCCAGGAGCACAGCTGGCAGTGGAGTGGGTTTATTGCTGCAGGCACTGGGGCTCAAACTCTGTAAGTATTTTTGGCAGTGTCCACGGTTGCTATTGCCACGCACTCTGCTCCAATTTTTGTTCCCGTCTCCCACTCCAGCACCATCCAAATGCTGGTGGAAGGGGGTTAATTTCTTAATTTAGGAATCATTAGTGAGAGAAATTGCACTGCGCAGCTGTCTCAGGTCTTTAGGAAAATGCCTCGAGCAGCTGCAGATTTGTGATTCGACTTGACCAGCTCTGCTCTCATCCGTTTGACACCAACAGCAACAGTCGTTTGGGGTCAATTAAATGTTTTCTTCTTTGTTTATCACCATAAGTCTTAATAATATATCTGGCAGCACGAGTCCATCTGAAGAGAAGGCCACCACATCCATAATGGATGGGAACTTGCAAATCACGAACGAGTGGCTGAACACCAAGAGGCCTCACATTCCCCGCTGAATTCCTCCTCTCCCCAGTGCCTTGCTCACTCCCAGGGCCTCGCAGCAGCTTTAGGTGCAAGGTTTGACTTCCCTAATGATTTTAAATACCGTTTTTAATTGCTTTTCTGTGCCCCTGAGAAGCCAGCGCTGTCAGCACAAAACGAGGGGTGATTACACAGCAAAACAGAGGCGGCTGCTGCTGCCTGTGCCGGCCTGTCCATCCCTGCTCCACAAACTGCCAGGCAGGAGGGAGCCTGCGCTGGGGCTTGTGCTGAAAAGGGTGGAATTCCTCAGGAGCTCGTTAGCAGGAGTGAATTCCCCCGTTGGAGCTGTTGTTGCCTGCCCTGCAGCCAGCGTGGCTCTGCAGCAGCCGCTGCAGTCACTCCTTCACCCAGAGCAGGGCTGGCTTGCGCTTCATCGCCCCGCACTCGGCCTTCCTTAGCACAGGTTGATCAAGATTTCGTCGCCGTCTCCCTGAGGATTCTCATTTGGAAGCGGGGGAAGTTCAGGCTGGATGAGAGCTCTGGGAAATTGGCCGGGCCGCAGCCTCGGAGCAGGGGGATCGATGGCTCCGGATCTGCTCGGCAGCCAGGAGTCAGCAGAGCCTCGGGGGTCAATAGTGGGGCTGGTATGGGTCAATATCTTCATCAGCAGCAGACAGAGCCACCCTCGGCAGCTCTGGGGACACCACGGGGTGAGAGAGGGTGACGGACACAGCTCCACTCCTGAGGGGCCTGGAGGAGCCTGAGGTTGGGGCCAACAGGAACTCCAGGGAGTTCCGTGAGAAGTAGGGATCGTCCTCATGCCTGGCTTCGTTCCAGGCTGGCAATCACAGGCTGATGAGGAAAACCAGCACAAAGCCATCCCGAACGGTTCAAAGCCCACCCAGCTGTGGGGCAACCAGGGCCACGACACTGCAGGGGATCCCCATCCCCTCAGCAGCTCTGGGGGCATCCCGGGGTTAGAGGGTGATGGACACAGCTCCCCTCCTGAGCGGCCTGGAGGAGCCTGAGGATGGGGCCAGCAGCAACTCCACAAAAAGTGGGAACTGTCCTCATGCCTGGCACCATTCCAGGCTGGCAAACCAGCCCCCAGCACCCTCATCCTGAATAATTCAAACCCCACCCTACACTGGTGGCCAGGAGGCTGCGGGGGGTCCCCATCCCCTCAGCAGCTTTGGGAACACCACGGGATTAGAGGGCGACGGGCACAGCAAACGGGAGCTCCATTCCTGAGGGACCCGGGGAGCCTGAGGATGGGGCCAACAGCAACTCCACAAGAAGCTCCTGGCACCACCCCAGGCTGGGAACCAGGGCAAACCAGCCCCCAGCACCCTCATCCTGAACAATTCAAACCTCATCCTGAACAATTCAAACCTCATCCTGCGGGGGGGGGAACAGGGCCAGGAGACTGCACGGAGTTCCCGTTCCCAGTGCCGGGGGGGGGTCCCACCTCAGGTCCCACCTGTGTTGGGCCCCCGAGTTCAAGGGTGGCGTGGGAAAAGCAGGGATGAGACAAGAGAGGGTTGGGGCCTGTGGGTTCTAATCCATGGAGTCCACACGCTGCTCTTTTCCGTATCCTTTCATTTCCGTCGGGAAAGGCCGGGGGACGCGGGGCAGTGCGGCCACCACTGGGCTCAGGGGTGACCTCACCGTGTCCTTCACCTTCCTGAAGGACAAACAGGACCACGGAGAGCTTCCCAGGGGCGTCGGAGCAGCACCGCAGACACCGGCTGCGCCTCAGCAGGGGCCAAGCTCCCTGAAGGAGCAGTGGGAATTCCCTCCGGAGCTTTCCGAGGCTTGGCTGGACAAACCACGACCTGATCTGGTCCGAGCACTCAGTTTGACCGGGGACCCCTCAGCAGCACCTCCACAGCCCCTCAGTTCAGGTGGAAATTTCGGAGGGTTTCCGTAATTCTTGCGGGGACCGCTGAGAGCGGAGGGCACCCGTGAGGCCCCCGCTGCTCACCCATCATCCCAGCTTTCAAAATCCAGCCACTTTCCCCTCCTAATCCTCACCTAAGTGTCCTCCAGCCAGCCTTTCTGTCAGAAATTGGGATCGTAATGTGCTGTAATCACATAATTCCTGTCAGGAAAAGTAAACAGGGATGGCTGAGTGATTTCCAAACAACACACTAATGGCCAGAGCAGGGGAAAAAATCCTCCTGCTTCACTTCTCCTCAAATTTTTCTTGAGCCACTCTTTTGCTGTTCATATTTATTGTAGGTTTTTGCCTCATTTTCAGGTTTATTTACCCCGAGCTAATGAATAACACGGTGAACATATGCTATAAACCACCATTAAGATGAAATTTGGAGAAAAGAAAATTACTTTAGTGGCAGAGCTGAGAGGATGTGTAACCACTAAATGCCCAGCACTGATATTTGAAGGCTTCTTAGGAGAGGTCTCTCGGGATTTCTCGGTCAAATAAAATGAGGTATTTTGTAGGAATTCTCCTTTCAAAGTTCAACTCGTTTTTCTAACAGTCTGATGCAGATGCTGCTCCGAAAAAAAAAAGAGTCAACTACGGACTTTTTCCATCGTGAAGGCTCTGAATCTCATTTTTCCTGATTATCACAGCTGTTGCAGGCAGCAGGGGAAGCAGTGCCAGCAGATGAGGCCTCGCACACCAATTTTAGAGCGGGTTTGGGCCGTCTTGCAGCAAACTCAAGCATGGAAATCCACAGACGTGGAAAACATGGGGGGAGAATTTTGTCCAGCACGAGCACAAAAGTTGCTGAAAACTTGGGGTTTTCAGAGGAGCTGTGAGTGACTCCTTGTCAGGACAGGCACCAAGGAGGCTTTTCCAAAGCACGTCTGTCCAACATTGTTCTGTTTTTCACCCGGGACCTGGCTGCTGCCCGGTGGAGGATGCTCATTAAACACTGCTTTAGCGTGGAAGGAGCTGCAAACATCTTGGAGGACGGGATTAGAGCCCAAAATAAGCCTGAAAAGGATTATTTGTTATTAAAATGACACCATCCAGCGGGATAAGGGAGACCCCCCTCCGTGCTGGCGCTCACTCCTAAGGAAATGCTGGGTACTGGGAGGAGCAGGAGCTGGAGTCCATTCCAGCAAACATCTGCCGACCTCCAACAGACCTTGAGGACCTGGTGGCCATAAAGGGAGAAAAAAACCCCTTCAAGAAACGGGCAGGGAAAGCTAATGAGGCTCCCAAGCTTTTCCAACCTTCCAATCCCAGCCCAGGCTTTTGTAGGAATACAAAACACCACGGAGACGAGGCCAGCCAGGAACAGCTGGAGCAGCAGAGCCACCAACATTAACTCCGGGAGCAAAGGTGGGGCTGCCCCACACCCTCGGGAAGCAGCAGGAGGAACTGCCAGGCAACTGCAGCACCCGTGGCATGGCTGGGAGCTCCATCATCCTGCCAGGAACAGCTTGGGGAGGGCATCCAGAGGCCTCTGGGCACGGCTCGGGCCTGTGGACGTGGAACATTTGGATCAAAGGCCTGGAAGGAGTCTCCAGACACAATTCCCGTGCCTCTCCTCAGAAGTGCAGCACGTCTGAGCACACACAGGCCTTTCCTGGGCAAGCCTCAGGCATTTCTAGTTTGGGGCAGGGAGGTCTGGGTTGGCCTCTGAATGAGTTTTAGGAAAAGTTATTCCCTGCTTTTCCTGCTGGGGAGAAGCAGCCGGATCGCTGAGGCTCTGAAAGGCCAGGCTGCTTTTGCCTGGTGAATCCGGGATGGATTTTGGTGTGATCTCAGTTACTGATTCCTTCCCTCGGCCTAAAATTGCTGCCCATGGCTCCGGAGCCACATCAGTCACCTCAAACTGAGGCGCCTCAAACTGAGCTGCATCTTCTCATCTTAACTGGGAGAGGGGTGAGTCCCAAAAACCGGGATGTCATTGGGGTTTTCTTGGGACTGCAGGTGCCAAAGTCCAGGGAGTTCAATGTGTTTGACAGCTGTGGAGGAGCTAAGGGGGGAATATCTGCCTTGGAGCGACCAGTGACTACTCCAAGGTTTAAAGGAGGTGCCAGACTTAACCCCTTAGGTTTAAAGAAGGTATCAGACTTAACCCCTGAGGTTTAAAGGATGCCAGGCTTAACCCCTTAGGTTTAAAGGAGATTCCAGGCTGGTTTTGCTCACAGTCACCCCAGGCCAATGCCACTTTGCAGTGACTATTGCCATGCCACTGGTAAAAAAACCAAGGATTAAGCAGCTCAGTGCAGGGAAAGCAGCTGACACCACCCCAAAGGGGATCAGCAGCCTGAGGTTCAGCCTGGGGGAAGTCCAGCCTGCTCTCCAGAAAGGCAGGGACAGCGTCATGAGGTTTTCAGGAGCCTCCACTGCAGCCCCTCCACCTGCTGAGGTGCCAGGGCTTGAGGCTGTCACTTCCCAGTCCCCATTCCACAAACAATTCCTGTGCTTGGGAGCTGGACATCCCTGTGCTCCCAGCCCACCTGCACTGCCTGCCTTGGTGTCCCAGTGTTTCCACCCTTCCCTGGACAGCTCCTCTGGTTTTTGCCTTCCAGAGCCCTTCCCAGGCTTGCTGTGGCTCCCTTCATTGCAGCAGGGAGGGAACAAGCGGCTGTGAGCCCTTCTGTGCTCACAGAGCTGCCAGAGCTCCCAAACACCCCCGGTTCCAGCCATCTCCGCACTCTCATTCCCTTCATGTCCAGCTCTGGCGGGTGTAGTGCCAGCTGTTTGTGTTTATTTCTGCCAGCCTCGTTTCCTTGTCTTTTCCTCCAGCAATGCCATAAAAAGCTCCGGTTCCATTTCGTCCCTTTCATCCCGGCATTAGCTCTGCAAACAACCTCCTTCTGACTCCTCCTCTGAACTCTCTGTCTGGCAACCTCGGCTGGCTGGGAGCAGCGTTTTGTTTTCTCTGGTCGCAGTTGCTGCTTTGTTTGTTCATTAAAGACACTCTGCTCTCTGCTGTGATCCCGCAGCACTTTCTTCCTTGCCAGCAGGGTCCTAAACTTAATGACTGGGGAGTTTTTTCTGGAGGCTAAAGCAGACTCAGGAAGAGCATCCAGCTCGAGAGGTGCTTGTACCTGGAGAGGCAGCCAGGAGAGCAGGGCTGGCTGTTCAGGCAGCAATGAATGAGAAATCATTTCTGGTTTTTTTTTACTCTCAGTGATGTTAAATCAGTTTCTTTTCAGAGCTGCTGTCCCAGCTGCACTTCCCTGCTTTGCTCGAAACGTCTTGTGCTGCTCGTGAATCATGGAATGGGTTGGGGTGGAAAGGACCTCAAAATTTGTCTTGTTCCACCCCCTGCCATGGGCAGGGACAGCTCCCACTGTCCCAGGCTGCTCCAATCTCTGTCCAACCTGGCCTGGGACACTTCCAGGGATCCAGGGGCAGCCCCAGCTTCTCTGGGCACCCTCAAGGCCTCCCCACCCTCACAGAGAGGAATTCCTTCCATGTATCCCACCTAAACCCTGTCAGTTTGAGCCACTCCCCCTTGTCCTGCCCCTAAATTCCTGATGATCTCTGTGGTCAGTGGTCATCTAAGCTCGAGGGACCCCCTCAGGTTATGGCAGAGAAAGGCTGGCAGCTGTAGGTTCAACCCAGCTCTTGAGCTGAGCTTTCGGGGAGCCCAGGTGGCCCCCAAGCCCGTGCAAACACCTTCCCCTCCCTGCGGGTGAACCCCACCCGGGCAGCTTCCCTTGCTCCAGAGGGGCGACTGCTGCCCTTCCCTGGGCTCGGAGTGGGCCCGCGGGTGTGGGCAGAGCCCTGTGGCTCCTCAGTGCCACTCCGGGCTGCTCTGTGCCACCTCCACCAGCCTGGGGAGCGTTTCCCTGGCACGCACACCCAGCACGGGCACCTCCTGTGGTCACATCTCTGCAGCCAAACGGATCAAAGCACCCCAGAGCCCTCAGAAACACCCTCAAAGCACCCCAGAGCCCTCAGAAACACCCTCAGCATCGCTGTGCCCCCCTCGGAGCCACCAAAGAGGACCCCCAGTGTCACCCAGACACCCTGGGGAAGGACAGCAGGGGTGGGTGCTGCCCTGGCAGTGCAGACCGGGCGGGTGTCACCCAGCAGTGCCCGCTGCCACCTCAGGGCAGCCACGACAAGCTGGGGAAAACCGTCCCCACCAGCTCTCCGTGCCCTGGAACCCCAGGGTTTTCCTGGGAATGCTGTGCCGGGGGATGGGAGAGCTCCCGCTTTCCCCAGCCCAATTCCCACGGCTGTGCAAGGAACAGCTCCGAGCTCCTGCTCTCCTGAAGGGGAGATTGGCATCTGCTGGGGCAGTCCTGAGCCTTGGAGCCCGGAGCAGGAGCGGCCACACCTCCCCCGCCACTCCAAACCCCTTCAGAGCTGGGTTTAAACCTGCATCAGAGCCTGGGTTTAAAACCTGTGCAAGAGCCTGGGTTTAAAACCTGCACAAGAGTCTGGGTTTTAAACCTGCCCCAGAGCCTGGGTTTAAAACCTGCACAAGAGTCTGGGTTTTAAACCTGCACCAGAGCCTGGGTTTAAAACCTGCACGAGAGTCTGGGTTTTAAACCTGTCCCAGAGCCTGGGTTTTAAACCTGCACCAGAGCCTGGTTCTCAGAGCAGCCTCTGCCCAGGAAAGCTCAGTGATATTCTGCTGCCAGCAGTGCCACCCCTGCAGCTCTTGCCTCAGCCTTGGCACCTCGGGAAGGCTCCTGCAGTCCCTTGGCACCTCCCCTGGCACCTCGGGAATGCTCCTGCAGTCCCTTGGCACCTCCCCTGGCACCTCGGGAAGGCTCCTGCAGTCCCTGCAGAGCCCAGACCAGGCAGGCAATGTCCTCTCCCCCTCAGTGCAGCCTCCGGGGGCCGTTCCCGGCTGCCCTGGGATTTAAACTGAAGTGTGGCTGCATCAGAAGCTGTGTTAAACCTTTACAGCTCAGTAAAGAAGCTGGCTTTGGTGTGGAACGTTGCCTCTGTGCTGTTTCATCTCCCTGCCCGTGCGTGAAACCATCAGATGAAGGAATTGCAGGCAGCTCTGGGAGATGCTCTGACTCTTCCTGCCTGGCCCTCTCTCTCCCTTTGAAAGCCTTGGAAGGCTCTGAGCAGCTCATGAGCGTGGCCCGAGTGTTCCCTGCAAAGTGCAATCCCAGGGTACATTCCAGGGATGGGCCAGCAGGAGCCCAAGTGCCCCTGGCACCCCGTTTTCCACGGCCAGGTCACAGGTCAGGCCTTGGTGCTCCCGAGGTCAGCAGAGCCCAGCACAGCAGTGCCCTGCCAGCTCACGGAGCTGCAAGTTCAGCCCTTCCGATGCCCAGCAGCATTCCTGGGAAAAGGTTTCCCAGCCTCTGGAAAGGCCACAAAGCCTCCTTACCTCTTGGTTTGCCCCGTGCTCCGTTCCCCAGGCCACTTTTCCCAGTGTTTCCAGCCCACTCCAGGCTCCCTCTGGGAAAGGCTGCTCCCGGTTTCCTGGCCTTGGATCCATCTCCCTGTGCTGTTCCCCATCCCCAGCATCCACCAAGGGCTGCTCTGGGCTGGCCACATCAGGGGCACTTTCATCCCGTGGGATCCGAGGTCAGGAACATCTCCTGAGCTCCTCCTGCTGATTCCCAACCCCCAGAGCCCCAGCGTGCCCTGGTTCCACCAGTTACCACGGCTGGCCCCACTCAGTGCCCATCCAGTCCCCTGGAATGCTCCTCACTTCCAAAGCCACCCCGAACCCACCCTGTCCGTGGTGCCTGTGCCTGTTTTGTTGCTCCCCATTTCCAGCACCGCCCAAGAGCTGAAGGGAGACCCCAAACTGCGCCCTCGAGGTTCCCTCCTCTCCCTGCATCAAGAGATGCTCCCTGTCCATCCCTCCCCTTGCTTTGCCCCAGCATCCTCCCAGTCCAGCGGGAAAAGTCCCTCTATTCCCAAATACCTGGAGCCCTCTGAGCCCTCCAGCTGCACCTCCTTCCTCCACAGCCTAAACCCTCCCAGCTTCCCGCACGGTGGGGCAGGATCCTTATCAAGAAACTCCGGTTTCTCCCCCACCCCTGCAAAGATTTCCAGCCCCATCCTTTCCCTTCCTCACCCCCCATTCCCTCCCTCCAGGCTGCAAGGATCCAGACGAGGAGACCCCAGCAATCCGTTCTCTTTTCCCTCCCCAAGGAAGGTGGGAAATCGCAGAGAGGGGAATAGGGATCACGCTGGCACCTGGAACAACCTGGATGCTTTGGGAAAAGGCACATTTAGATGGAGGAGCCGTGAGGAGCAGCCACCCCGAGTCCATCCCATGGGATGGAGACGTGGATATTCAGGGAGAAACACGGAGCAATGCAACTTGAGGGGTGGGATCTCCAGGCCAGCACTGGAGGAGCTTCAGAGAGCCCAGATTTTCTGGGAATGCTGGGAATTGCAGGAGCAAAGCTGCTCTGGATCCCACCTGCTCCAGGCTCAGAGCAGGAGAATTATCCCAGCCAAAACCCCCTGGTGCAGCATCCCCCAAAACAACACCCTCCCCAAAAAGGGGCTTTTAATAGAGCCCAAACTGCTGCTCCTTAGGAGGGCCTGGTAATTACGAGCCTCCCCTCTCCATCCCAGCTTTCCTCTCTTCCCAGCAGATCTCCAGGACGGCTCAGTGCCACGGTGGCTGTCCCTCTGTCACCTGGGGGTGCTTCCCACACACCCCAAGCCCAGCAGGAGAGGGGGAGCTCCAACCAAGCTCCCCCCTGCCTGCAGAACCAGCGGGAGTCGGTGGCCGCTCTCCTCCTCCTTTTCCCTGGATTTGTGCTGCTGGAATTTGAAACAGATTATGTAAGTGGCTCTCATTTAATCCCTCTGAACTCTCCTCTTTTCATCGCAGGGAGATCAAAGCAGCTGCCGGGAGCTGAGCAGGGAGCAGCAGGGCTCTCCCCGTGCATCTGGCCTGCACTGGGTGACAAGGAGGGGACGCTTGCCAGGCCACCCCGCTTCACCAGCTGCTTTTTAAAGCCCTCCACAGCAAAGCACGAGGGCTGCTGCCACTTTCCGCGGATTCCTCGAGGCCTTCCCTTTGTTCCTCTGCATCCCAGAGATGCAGGACATGCCCGTGGATGTGGAAGTTCCTCAAAGAGGGAGCAGCTCTCTCTCTCTCTCTCTGTGTCTCTCTCCGCAATTTATAGAGTTTACCTTTTCCATTCCTTCTGCTGAAGGCTGACATTTAAAAATGTGTAATTGTGTTTATCCCTGGCAAGCTGTGAATGGTTCCCCGGGCTGGCTGTGCTTCCCGCGCCGCTGGATAAATTACACTGACAAGCCCTTATTACAAAGGGAAAAATAAGTTAATGGAAAAGCAAAGCAGAGAGAGATGCATAAAAATCCCCGAGTGGCCGAGTCAGCAGAATTGCCCCCACGTGAGAGTCATTGCCAGGGTTTAATTAAACAGAGATCGATCGTGGGGCTGAGGGGGAGCCAGGGGAGGGGCACGTGCGGGCCAGGAATTGGCACTTTGGGGCTGGATTTATTTTTTTGATAGCCAGGAGTTATTGATATTTCACTGAAGGCTGCCCTGGCAGCGTGGCTCGGGGAGGGAGGGGTGCTCCCAACCTTCCTCCCTTCCTTCCACCTCTCCGTGCATCCCAGGGGTGGCTGGCAGGGAGCTGGAATGCCTGGCTGCCCCTCGGGAAGAGTTTGGGTGCCGCAGAAAGGCTCTGGGAACTGCCGAGGTTTGGAATCCGCCTGCCTCGAGGCAGCGCCGGGGAACGGGAATCACCTTCCCGAAACAGCCCGGGATGCTTTGGGAAAAGGCACATTCAGGTGGAGGAGCCACCCCGAGCTGCTCCCGTGGATATTCCAGGAGAAATACTCAGCAACACGATTTGAGGGGTGGGATCTCCAGGCCAGCACTGGAGGAGCTTCGGAGGGCTCAGGTATCCCGGGAATGCTGGGAACTGCAGGAGCAAAGCTGCTCTGGATCCTGCAACCCATCCCTGCTGACGGCTCCGTGGGGTTCCGGGGGGCACAGAGCTGGATCCGAGCTCCGAAGGGACCCTGAAATCCCGCAGGATCCCTGTGGGATACAGGCTTGGAGGCAGGGAACACTTCCTGGCTCTCCCTAAACTCCCTAATTCAGATCCTGAGGAAGAGCTGCTGGTTGTGGGGTTGGGAATTGCCTGCTCATGGCAGATTTGGGTCTCTCCTGAAGACCGGCTCTGTATCCCTGTGTTTTTCCACAACCTCTGGGATGAAATGCCAGCCACCAGTCAATACTGGAGCAGGCTGCTGGGGGGAATCCAAAGCAGATCCTAAAAAAGTGCAAAATGGCCGGGCAGAGGCGGGAATGCTCGGCTGGGAATGCCAACAGGAGCTGGGAATGTTTCCTCCCGGAACACTGAGCCCCTTCCCCTGCCCCTGCCATTCCCAGTGGGAACAACGGGCACACGGACAGTGCCAAAATACTGTGGGAGGCATGAAGGGAAGATGTGCAGAGTGAGCTCCACATCCCCAGATCGACTGGAATTCAGCCACCTGGGGAGCAGAGCAGGGAGGTTCCCAGCTGCTGGAAATTACCCACAGCTCCTTCCATTTCCACACATTTTTCCTGCCTAATTGGAGCGAGGCGAGCGCTCGGGAAGGAGCCGGACACCAGCGCTCCGTGACTCATTCCTGAGGGGGGGAGGGAGGCAGGGATTGCTCCCTGGGGCACCAGTTGCACCAGTCTGCTCTTACTGGGGCTAGGAGGAGGAACCCCTTATCTCCTGGCGCCCACAGACGTCATTCGGACACGCGGGATAAAAAAATTCCCACTTTTTCTGCTCCCAGCCCTGTGCTCCAGGTGTAGCTGTGCTGCTTTTCCACACCTCCCCCTCGGCAGCAGCATCCAGGCCTCCTGTAAATGTTAGCCAAGAGTCAATGGAAAGGAAATAAAACCCCCAAACAAACAAAGAGGAATAATTCCTGTTTCTGTGCCGCTTCCACATCAGTCCCACAGCCCCGACATCTCCCAGCTAATGACTGAAAATCCCTTTTCCCTGCAGCCTGGACACCAATCAATACTCCACGAGCAATTTCCAGGGCTCGGCTCGCTTGTTAAAGCCCAAACATTCCCGTTCCTCGGGAAGTGGGTGGCACAGTGAGTCACAGAGAGCCCAGCAGGACGCTGCCTCTGCCTGCTGCAAGCCAGGCTGGGAAGCAGGAATCATCCAGAAAAGCTCTTTTCCCAGCCTGGGGATGAATCCTGAATCCAGCACCCGCTGGAGAGGCTTCGGGAGGGCAGCAGGTCCCGGAGGTCCTGGCATTGCCACTGTCCCAACCCAGGAAGGGCTCACCAGTGATGGAGAGCTCATCCTGATCCCGGGGGTTCCCCAAACGTGCTTGTCCATCACCAGCGACTGCTCCTGGCAGGTTTGCTGCACATCTGGGATGTGGCCAGAGGGGCTCCAGCATCACCCACCCATCGAGCTGCCATCCCTGTGGGAATTCTGGCCCCTTCCTCACCCCACACCTGGGGAGCTGGGAGAAGACCCAGCAGGAGGAGGCCCCACGCTGGAGCAGGAGCCTGAATCTCCCATCAGGGATGGTGGCTGAGCTTTTCCAGCGAGGAAGCCCCCCGAGAGCTCCTCAGGCTGCCCAAATTCCTTTCTTTTAAAGTTGCTTTGCTTAATTACTCTGGGATACATCTGAAAATACGAGTGCCACGAGCCTTTGAAGTTCAGAGACTCGAGCAGGTGCTGTAATCCCCTTATCCTAATCCTGATGGCCAAGATACGTTGGCTGCCCTTTCTCCTGGTCGAGGTTTAAAATCCGGAGTCTGTGTCCACTTTCCCGGGATGAGATGTGGAATCCCACTGACCTGTGTGGTGTTTAGGGGCACCTCAGCTTGGCTGGGGCTTATTTATATCTCCCTAAAATCTTGTGGGAGCATCCAGGGGGGCAGTGGGGGTTTTTCCAGCCATTTTCGTGCCAGGAGGTGGAGAAACACTGGATCCATCCCTGGAAGTGGCCGGAGCGGGTCGGGGGCTGCATCCTGAGGCATGTGGAGTTACCAGGACCAGGGAATGGCCAGGAGAGTATTCCAAAGGCTGGGAGTTGCTGCCGTCCTTCAGCCAGAGCAAGCAGGAAAGGAAGGAATTCCTCTTCTGCAATCAACGGGAGTGATGGGATCGCCCAAAGCAGAACTAACAAGGAGCTGAGGGAAGCACACGGAAAAGCTGCAGGGATGGGGCTGTGCCAGAGGGATCTGGGGGCTTCTCCGAGGGCAGGGGAGGCACAGCAGGAACAAAAACAGGAATAAAACCAGGAATAATCAGGAAGCTCAAGGTGGCCAAAGCGATGCTTTGATCAGAGGAAGCAGCAAGGTTGGGATGGGCTTGGAAAGCCCAGGGAGGTGGTGGAGTCCCCATCCCTGGAGGTGCTTAAGGAAAGCCTGGATGTGGCACTCAGTGCCATGGTTTAGTTGAGAAGGTGGTGTTGGACTTGATGATCTCAAAGGTCTTTTCCAACCTGGTTAATTCCATGATTCTGTGACTGGAAAAAGGCTCAGGAGGTTTGGAGGCCTCGATCTCCTGCCACGGCACAGCTCAGTGCCATTCCCAGCAGTGTTTTCCATCGAAAATGAATTCCACCAGGAACACCTGGCTCTGCTGCAGGTTCCCTCCAACCTGCCAAGAAAGTCGAGGCTGGATCCGAGCTAAGTCCTTCCATCACATTCCATAACTGCTGGACAGGGAATGAGCTGGGAAATAAAGGCAGTTGTGGGGTAACAAACGATGTGTTCAGCAAGAGAGGTGCTCGAGCTTTCACAGTTCACAAAATGTCTTCTCTCCTTTTTTTTTTCTTTCTTTTCCCCAAACGAAATTTTCCTGGAAATCAATGTATTCCCGTGGAAATTCCTTATTCCAACAAAAAGCCCCTGAGATGCCATTTCCTGCTGGCAATGCTCCGTTGGTTTGTTACTGACACGCTTCGGTCGCTGCACTCGCAGCAGCCACGTGCCACCAAACAGCGCCTGGGGCACCTTCCCCTCATCCTCCGCTGGCATTTGTGTCCCCACAGCTCCAGGGGCTGGGATCCAGGCTGAAGGGATTCCTCTGGAATGCCTTGATGCGTCCTGGGTGCAGAAGATGCTCTCCAGATTCCTGAACGCTCTTGTGCTGCTTCAGCTGGGACCATTCCCGTGAGGAAGTCATGTCCTGTTCCAGGTTCTTTCCACCTTGGACCCCAGGACAGACAGGAGGGCTCAATCCAGGCCATCTCTGCTGATTCCTGCTGGAGGAGAGGCTCCAGACCTGCTGAATCCCTTCTCCAGGCACAGGAATCCCTCGTTTGACTCCCACCTCCTGCTCCTCTGGCCATGGATTTGCATCTTCTGCCTTTGCATGGCAGCCACGAGATTTCCCAGACTCCGGGGATCCCACAAGGTTGTCACCAGACTGGTTTGCAGCCAGACTGTCTGGGTTTGTCCCAAAATTCCTGTGGGAATCACAGCACTCGCACACTGAGGGCTCTGCAGCTTCCAGCTTCAGGCAGCTGCTCCCTGTGGTTTTTAACCCAGCAAACCTGGATAAACATCCCAGCTCCTTGGAGGGGGATCACACCACTCCCAGCTCCAGCAGGAACCCCCCACTGGAAGCCCTGGAATGGTTGTGCAGGAAGAAAACATCTCCAGGGAGGTCACTGTGTCCTTCTGTGGCCGGGAGGAGCTGGTGCAGCAGGTGGGACAGGGGGTCTTATTCCACAGGGAAAGGGGATGGATTTCAGCCAGAAGAGGGGAGATTTGGATGGGATATTGGGATGGAATTCTTCCCTGGGAGGGTGGGCAGGCCCTGGCACAGGGTACCCAGAGAAGCTGTGGCTGCCCCTGGATCCCTGGCAGTGCCCAAGGCCAGGCTGGACGGGGCTTGGAGCCACCTGGGATAGTGGGAGGTGTCCCTGCCATGGCAGGGGCTGGAATGAGATGAGCTTTAAGGTCCCTTCCACCCCAGACCACTCCATGATTCCATGACACACCTGATGGACAAGTTGTGCCTCAGAGGGACCTCCACAGGCTGGAGAAATGAGGTGGTGGGAGCTTTGTGTTCCCAGTGTTCCCAGTGGCAGGCCAGAGGCAACAGGCACACATGGAAATACAGGAATTTTCTCTCACATGAGAAGATTTTATTGGGAATGGCGTTGAACACTCGGAGTTCACAGGTGGCCACGAGAGGTTATGATGTTGCCATCCCTGGAGATTCCCAAATCCCACCTGGATGTGGGAAACCCGCTCTGCATGTGCAGAGGGGTTGGACCAGGGGATCTCCAGAGGTGTCCTCCAAGCTCAGCTGTTCTGGGATTTGGGAATACTGAGCCCCTGTTTGTGGCTGCCCTTCCCAGGCCCCTGATGGCAGAAAAGCTTTTCCCAACTTCCCTGTGTTTGGGAATATGTCTGGTACCATCTCAGTATTCCTTGGAGGGAATTTGGGGTGAGGACACGGATCTGTTGCCCTGGATCAGCTGGGATAGAATGGAGCTGACCCTGCCCTCCCATCTGAGCAGGATGCTCCTTCTCCAGGTGTCCTCCGTGCTTTGCTGTGGAAGCGCCCATGGAAGTGGAATAAAACCTCTTCTTTCCCCTCAGATCCTTAAAGCAGAGCCTCCCAATTTCTTCCCAAATTAAGCTGATGTCCATTCTGGCAGCAAATTTAATCTCCTGAAATGCTCCTGAGAGGCTGCAGGACCCATCCTGCCCTTCCCCCTCAGCCAGGGCTCCCCAGGAATCGGGGCTGAGGGGTTTATTCCCTGCAGGATTTATTCTGGAAGTGCAATCCCCGTTTTCCTGGGAAGCGCTGCCAATGCTGAGCTGTCCCAGCCCTGGCACTCAGCTGCCATCCCAAAATCCTGCAGGAACCTGCCCAGGCTCCTCTGACCACCCCGCAGCCACCAAGGCCCGGATCCAGCCCTGGGGGATTCATTCCCACACGGGGATTCATTTTACCCGTTTCAATAGTTTGTTTGAAGTGGTCCAAGCTTATTTTTCCTCCCTTTTCCCGTATTTCCTCCTGATTCCCTGCTGCGGCAGCTCTTTTCCTTGGAAGAGGAAGGGTCTTGGAGTTAGTCCTCCCAACAAACTGAGCAACCTGAAGCAAATTAAATCAGCTCTCCTGTATGCAGATACACTCAGCTTCAGTTTTATCTCTAGGCTTGGCAGTTCCTGAATAACAGAGAAAAACATCCCACAGCCAAGGGATCAGCAGCACACAGGGAGGATCCCGGGATGGGGCAGGAGAAGGGAATAAAACCAGGCACTTTGGGCCACAGAAATGCAGCTTTCCCTGGCAGGCAGCTCAGCAAACTCCTTATTGGAGTCATTTCTCTCCTTATGGAATATCTGCGGTGGTTTTTTGGATCCAGGCGTGGCTGGGGGTGAAGCAGCTCCGTTAATCACTCGTGCCCAACCATTCCTATGTGTTCTCATCCCGCTGTTTGCCTCGGGAATTGGGAATCCAGCTTCCCGGGACTTACAGCTCCCTTCGTGCATCCGTGGGCGGAAAAATGGGCTCAGGTCGTTACCTGAGGGCCGGGAACGAGAAGGAGTCAGAGGAGAAGCTTCCAGCGGGGGCTGGCTGGTTTTTATTTAACACATTACTTTTTCAAATACAGGCTCCAGCTTACTTAAGGCAAAGTTCAAGTTAATATTGATATTTGAGGGAAGCAGCACTTTCATATTAATCAGCCACCTATTAAATGTCTGTTAGGAGACAAAGCTCAGGGGCTCCGGCTCCAGACACGTTTCCAAATGGTTCAGGCTCACTTTGATCCTTCTCAATGACAGAGAGCAATTAGAAAATGGGTTCAGAAACTCTGCTCATGCACAGCTTGCATGGGTGAGGAGGTTTTTTGTGTTGTTGTCAGACATCATCTCCATAACATTTCTGGGAAGATGTCTTGCGCTGACTTTATGGTGTTGTATCCCCTATCACCTGCTCTATGCCCAGACATGAATCCTGTGCCTTTCTGTGCCTTTAAACTGAGCCCGAGAGGGGGCAGAGAGAAAAAAACCGAGCGAACTTTTCGAAACATTTGTGCTTCAACTCGACTCCTCTGCGTGCTTCTGCTGCGGCGGCAAGAGCGGAGGAAGCACCCTTCCTGCTTTTTTCCCCCGAGCTCTCGGTTCCTTTCCTCAGGAGAGGGACGGAGCCTGCTAGCTGAGGCAAACTTTTTCTTTTCTTTTCCCTGGGACCTTTGGTTTTTTCTTCTTCTCTTCGGGAACTGCTCAGCAACACCAGAATATATCCGGGGGACCTTTACACCCCTGGCCCAGAGGGGCCTACGCTGAATTCAGCTCCAGAGAAAAGAGAGAGAGAGAGAGAGAGACCACACCCACAGGAAGGACTGAAATCTTCCCAGGTTTCTCTCCACAGCGAGAGGTTTTATAATTTAGCATTGTTATTTTTCCCGTGCCCGTGTGCGCTATGTTTATTAAATATATCCTTTTTCTCTTCACTTTTCCTCCGAGGAGTTTTTCCTGAACCTGGTGGGGGAGAGGGGCAGTTGAAATCTGCCTCCTATCAGAGGACATTTTCCTCCAAATTTGTCTCAAACCGGGACAATTAATACTGGCACCCAATGTGGGGCTCGCAGCCGCGGCCCTGGGATTAAGAGTCTCATGCTCTGAGCCAGCCGGGCGTCAAACCACGACAGAAGCCAAAAATGCCCCTCCGTGGCTCACCCTGCTCGGCAGTGTCAGGTCTGCAGCAGCCCGGAGGTGAAACGGTGACAAAAGTGTGAGGGGCTGCAGGGGAACATCTCCCTCAGGATGCAGGGATTGTCCAGCAGGAGCGGGGAAGGAGTGGGGACGTTGTTCCCCACAGGACTTCAGGCATGGATTGCCATGGCAGCCACATCCCAGGGCAGCAGGGATGGTGGGAAACCCATCGGACACCAAACCCAGCACGGGCTGGGCGTGGAGTGGGATCTGACACCACGGACCTGCCCTGCCCGAGGCTGGACATCCGTGCGGGTTTTTGGGGGCTCTGGGGTGCCAGATCCGTGGTGCTGGCCGGGGATCAGAGATGGGAAAGAGGGATGGGAAAGAGGGGCTGGAGCAGTCAAAAGGGTGCAGAGCAGAGCAGCGTGGGCAGCACAGCTGAGAAGGAAGGTCCAGCAGAGGCTGTGGCTTCTCTGGGCAAACCCCAAATGTGCTGGAGCTGGAACTTCCCGTGGGTCCCTCAAGCTCCAGGGTGAAAAATCTATGGGAAAACTCAGGCACCTGGAAAAACTTCACCCCATTCAGCCCAACCCATGCCTCTCTCCTCCCCAGCAGGAGCACAGGGACAGCCACCCTTGGGGCACCTCATCTCTGGCAGTTACGTCCTAAAAACGACACAAACCAGGCTGGGAGTATCCCAGGAAGCCACACCATCCAATTTCCCCCTCATCCCTCTCCCACACCTCCAGCTCCACATCTCCTCCCTGGAGGAGGAGCTGGGCCCGTGGCAGCTCTTGGGGAGCAGCTGGAGAACAGGAAAACAGGAGGAAGTTTTGTGGGGCTGATCACACGAAGCCCTTCTGGGTCTGTGCTGTTGAGCCCTTCCCAATTTTCCCTCTTTGAAAACGGGAATGTTTCATTCTGCTCCATCTTGGCTTCTTTTTAGTCTCAGGTTTCCTGGACTTGCTGGGAGGCTCATTAGGGAGCAGCTAATGAGCTTTCTCTGCCCACAGCGGATGGGTGCAAAATCCCTGACAAATCTCTTGTTTTTCCCAGTATTTCTCAAGGTCTGGGTTTAAATTGGTGTGAACAGACCAGAACAGATAAAGGATTTAAATACAAGTAAAGTCTCTTTGTTGAGGAGGTGTCAGGGACACCTCACTGTCCCTCCAAGGGAGATTCCAGAGGTGAAAACAGTCCCAATCCTGCTGAGAAACCCCACAAATCATTTGGAGAATGGACAGCACTCCCCTGCCCTAAAAACCCATTAGGTGCAGCTACATCTGCTAAAAGTACAGGAATTAAAATCCCAGGAGCCCAAATTCCATCCACACCGAGGCACCTGAATGAGAAATTTGGTTTGCAAAAATAGGGAGCGAGCCAGGGGCTCCCAATGTTCCTGTGCAGCCTCACGGCACAATAGCTGCTCCCTTCAGTTGGCCAAATTAGCAGAGTGAAGGGAAAATTATGGTCATTAAACCCCTCTTTTACCTGAAATGCAACCCTTTATTTAGGTAACAAAGACATTTTTTGATATTATGGGCACTTTCAAGGGCAGCAGTTGGAACAGTGACATCAAGAGCTCAGTCCCAGCGTGAAAAATCAAAATATAGCAGCGACTCCGAGGCCCTCCATGCCCCTCCCAGTCGAATTAATTTAGAACCAGCTCTAATCAATCTGGACCTGACTCAGCTGCCTCTCCCAGGACTCTGTGATGGCACAGCTGGGCTGAGAGCTCCACGCTCAAATTCCATAGGCAGGAGGAAGAGACGGGTTGGAAAAATCCGACGTGGCATTTGTCAGAGGGGCCCTCTGGCCTCACCTGCTGCAGCAGCACACGAGGCCCTGCCAGGTGCAGATTTGCAAGGCCTGGTTTTTGTGTTCCCATCTAAAAAAAGGGGGGCTCTGGGTATGCTTTTGAAGCAATTTTGGTTCACAGCTGCTCTGCTTTTGCTGCTCTTTGGGTGGGAAGGACACGGGGTTGCAGAATTCACAAACTCTTCCGGTGCCTTTGGAAAAGCAGGGATTGGAGGGGCTTCCGTGCTGAGAAAAACGCTGCAACCTCTTCAAAGCTTGCAAAATGAAGGGAAGCAACATCCAGCAATCCAGACAGGTCCTTTTGTCCATGGGGTTTCCACTCCGAGGGCTGGCCAGGCCGTGCATCCCAAATCCCACATCCCAGGTTGTTTGTGGGGTTTGCAGCCCCTCAGGCCCAGTGGGACAACGCAGGGAGCTCTCCCCACCTGCAAACCCAAATATTCCCTGCCCCTCTCCCTGCTTTGATCCCCTCTGCTGATGGGATGCTCCTTCCCAGGGTGGGAAATGTGGGATGGGGCCCTGATGGACTGAGCTGGGGACACACCCCCACCACGGGGTGGATTTGTATCTTAGCCTGACCTTCTCACCCGGGTTTTTAAGAGAGGAGGAACCCAACTGGTCAGGAATTCCCGTGTCGGCCTCCAAAAGCAGCCTCCCAGAAGCCCAGACAAAAGGGATTTTTATGGATCCTGCCACTCGGAGATGTCCAAGTGACAGGAAACAGCCTCCAGCTGTGCCAGGGGAGGCTCAGGCTGGACATCAGCAGGAATTTCCCCATTGAAAGGGTGCTCAGGCCTTGGCAGGGGCTGCCCAGGGAGGTTTGGAGTCCCCATCCCTGGAGGTGCCCAAGGAAGGGCTGGAGGTGGCACTCAGGGCTCTGGGCTGGGGACAAGGTGGGCATCGGGCACAGCTTGGGCTCGATGGGCTGGGAGGTCTCTCCCAACCTCAGTGATTCCATGATTTTTGTGGCACAGTGTTATCAGTGGCATGAATCCATCTTTCCAGGATGCTGCATCCTGCTGCAGCCTCCCTTGGGAAGGTCTGGCAGGGGCTGCACATCCGTGGAATTAAACACCGCAGCAGACCCCCGGTCACCTGCAGAGATCACAGCCACCGGGGCTGTCCCCAGGCCTGAAAGGGCTCCTCTCCATAACAGAGGAGTCTGGAGAGTGATTTCTCCAGGCTGGCGTTCCACATCTCCAGAGCATGGAGGGAGAAGGCTCTGGAAGCTCTGCGTGTCCCCTGGGTGGCTCTGGGGCCAGGGGACAGGCAGGTGACAGGCAGTGGTGCAAAGCACAGCCAGGGTATGGGGGGCTCCTGAGCTCTGGCTCCCTGCCCTGGAGGTGGGATGCAGCCATCCCACAAGGAATTAGGGATGCTGAAATCTCCCTGAGGGTTGTTTCCCTCCCATCTGAGCCCGGGCAAGACCAAGCCCAGCATCACAAACCCCAAACTGGGAGCTGCACTCTGGGGAAGTGTCCTACGGGAAGGAAAGCACTAGAGACAGGTTCTTGTCAGCAGCATGGGGTTATCCCAGCACTGATCCTGCAGGAATGGGGGAGAGAACTCCTTGGGAATGTGTTTGATCCCAAAAAAACCCTGTGATTCTCTCAATCACCAGCAGCAGGGAGAGGAAGGTCCCCCAGGTAACACCACTGCCCTCATCTCCTCCTGCCCAGAGCTTTGCCTTTCGCCAAGAGCTTTTGGGGAGCTGGAAGTGCCACTTTTCCCCCACTGCCACTCCCTGGAGCTGTAGCAACGGGAGTGAGACCCCAAGGCTGTGCTGTGGGGCCCCTCCCAGGTGGCACCGCTGGATCCAGGCCCTGCTGGCACGAGGGAGATGCTGTCCAGGAGGGAAATGTCCCAAGTGAAGGTGAGCGAGCGTTTAAGCCCCGTTTAAAGCCGTGTAAGACCTTAAACCCTCGGTGTCACCCAAGGGCTTAAAGGCCTTAAGGCTGCAGCGAGTCCTGAGGCAGAGTTCGAGCAGCTTAAGCCTCCCTCAGCCTCGCTGCTCCTTGAAGGGCAGCCCCGCAGCATCCCAAGGGCTCCTGCTGTAAAGGGCTCCCAAACCCCGGCTCTCGGAGAGTGGGACTTGCTTCCAGACTGCTCCAGAGTCTCCTGTTCCGCCCTGGCTGGGCTCAGTGCAGGAATCTCTCCTTCCTTCCCCAGCTTTAAGACAAAAGGTTTCCGGAGCTGCTTTTCCCCCTTTTCCTTGGCTCTGAGGTTGAACGACCAACTCCTGGGATGCCGCAGGATAAAGGCAGAGCGTCCTCCAGCTGGCACAGACCCAGAAATCCGGGCTGGGCAAGGGCAGGAGAGGCTGGGAGAGGACTGTGCCTCATGCAAACATCCATGCCCTGATCCACGGGGCTTATCAGACCCTACAAAGCCCCGTCCTGTGGCAAACCCTGTGAAGATCCCGGCTGCACATCCCCGCTTTAAGCCCCTCCAGCAACTTAAACCGGCTCTAATGTTAAGCCTTTGGAGTATTTTAAACTGCTTAGGCTGCTCAAAAGACCGGCTTAATCCTAAACTGCAGTGCAGCTGCTTAAACAGTTTAAGCTGCTCTCAAAGCCGGCAGGAACACGGGGGCTTGAACTGAGCTTAGCCCCGGCTGTTGACTGAAGCACGGGGCTGGCCCTGTCACACCCAAAGTGACACCGGAGCTGTTCTCCTGAGCGGACCTTGCAGAATCCCGGGGGAAAAAAGACCCTTGGTTATCCCTTGGCAGCAGCTCCAGGTGCGCTCATCCTTCCCAGGGACAGGGAGGGCTCCAGGCACGATGGCCCAGCCAGGGAGGCCAGGCTGGGAAGTGTCGCCTGATCCCTTTCTGGTCATTACAGCCGGAGTTGTGCAGGGAGAGGGGCTCAGGAGTTGGGTTGTTGGTGGTGCTCTCCTGCACGGCCCAGCAGGAGGGGAGGTTGGCTGGAGCCTTTGTCTCCCGAAAGTGAGGAATTGCTGGAATCTCCAGCGAGGAGGAGCAGGATGAAGCCACATCCAAACCTTCCATGAGTCAGCTCAATCCTGTGGATCTGTCCCCCATCAGGGCCGTTTTTTCCCACTCTCCCAGAGAAATCTCATTTTGTGTCTGGGTTTTTTTAAATCTACTTTGACTTTTCTCTTTGGGTTTTCGCTTTTTTACACCCATGATGCAGCCAAGGAGTTGTGCACTGGCTTGGGAAAAGGAGGGAATTCTCCCTGGTGGCCTGTCCAGGTATAAAAAACAGGTAAATGTGGTGCCCAAAATGGAAATTATATCAGGCTCAGCCGATGCTTTGCCTCGTGGATGCATTCACTTCATACATTGGTGATGATTTGGGCCTTTCGTGTGAAATTCTCAGTTTTCACATCATCCTGGTGTTTAAAAACCCCCAAAAAACCAAAGGATTCCCTTCCCAGCTGTGCCAAGCACCGATGGGAGGCTGTCAAACCCCAGCTCATGCTGTAATTGTTCCCCTCTGGAATCTTTAACGTTGCTATGCCCGGATGTGGATGTTGATAGCAGAGGCTGCACGAGCTGCAGAGGGATTTGCACCTTTCCCTCCGCGTGTGACTCTGACAACCTGAGGGGGCCCAGTTTGCAACTGTTTTGACAGATTTATCACTCAGGGAGTTCAGATGGAATGTGCCTGTTGGTTTCTTTCCCTAATGGATGTCATTCCAGGCCTGTTCCTCCTGCTGAGGCTGTCACAGCCCTGGAGGGTCTCTGTGCTGCCGTGGCTTTATCCATTTCCTAATAACTCTTTGGAATATCACCGTGGGATCATGGAATGGGCTGGGCTGGAAGGGACCTTAAGGATCATTTAGTTCCAAACCCCCAGCATGGGCAGGGACACCTCCCACTGTCCCAGGCTGCTCCAATCCCTGGCCAACCTGGCCTTGGACACTGCCAGGGATCCAGGAGCAGCCACAGCTTCTCTGGGAAATCCATTCCAGGGCCTCACCTCCCTCACAGGGAGGAATTCCCTCCCAATATCCCATCTATATCTCCCCTCTTTCAGCTTAAAGCCATTCCCTATGTCCTGTCCCTCCATCCCTTGTCCCCAGTCCCTCTCCAGCTCTCCTGGAGCCCCTTTAGGCCCTGGAAGGGGCTCTGAGCTCTCCCTGGATCCTTCTCCTCTCCAGGTGAGCAGCCCCAGCTCTCCCAGCCTGGCTCCAGAGGGGCTTCAGCCCTTGGAGCAGCTCCGTGGCCTCCTCTGGATTCACTCCAGCAGCTCCAGGTCCTTCCTGTGCCGGATGCATCCAGCAGCACCCCGGGGTGGTGCCGGCACGCCACACGGTGACACCCAGACACGGGGAGGGGTCACCGGGGCACCACAGCTGAGAGAAACCGTCCCACACAGCAAAGGTCGTGAGACGCTGCCGGGCTCCGGGAACGCGGCATCCATGGAATTACAGCGGGCAGGGAGTGCAGGCCTGTCCCTGGCAGCATCTGAAGCTGTTTCCCAGAGCCTCGTTGAGATGGGGATATCTAAAAATAGGGCTCAGGATCTGCGGAGAGGCCTGGAGGTGCTGGAGGAAAGGCCACGAGTGGCCCTGGTGCTGCTGACAGCTCAGCACGGATCCGATCCCGGCCCGGCGTCCTGCTGCCCTCCCGGCGGGATGCAGGGCTCGCATCCATCCTCTCTTTGCACACAGGGAGGTCGTGCCCGGCAGGAATTTGGGAATTTTCTGCCCCCTTGCTTCCCTGCCCATGGAGAACCCCCGAGCCCCAGCGTGGCCTCACCCTCCCTGCCCGTCCTCCGGGAGCTCTCCCTGCTGTGCCGGGAGCTGCTGGGACTCAGGAACTTGCTCCTGCTCTTCTGGCTCAGGAATGGTTATCATTTATTGATAAGCTGCCTTTTGCAAGCCTCGGGGCACTGCTGGAGCCTCTCGGGCTGAGCACGGAGGGAGCGGCTCGGGCCCGGCACAGCGGCGGCTGCAGCAGCTGACGAGACAAAACCGCCTCGGCCAGGAAGCAAAAAGGAGCTGCTCGGTGTGAGCACGGAGCTGCAGCAGAATTCCTGGATCAGCAGCCTGGATGTTTGTGGGAATGACGCGCGTGGATGTGTGGGAATGATACGCGTTCCCGAGGCCGGGAGCAGGGCCCTTGGGAAGCACCCCGGGCTCCTTTTGCGCAGTGCAGGGTGTTATCCCAGCAACATCATCCCAACATCATCCCAACATCATCCCAACCTTATCCACGCCATTCCCAGCTCCTGAACACCCCCATCCTGCCCACCCTGTGCTTTCCCTCCTTGGCCACTCCCACCAGTTCTGCCCACTCCTGTGATGGTAACGGAGCTGGGAAGGGGCTGGAGCCCCAGGAGAGGCTGAGGGAGCTGGGAAAGGGGCTCAGGCTGGAGAAAAGGAGGCTCAGGGGGGATCTTGTGGCTCTGCACAACTCCCTGACAGGAGGGGGCAGCCGGGGGGGGTCGGGCTCTGCTCCCAGGGAACAGGGACAGGAGGAGAGGGAACGGCCTCAGGCTGGGCCAGGGGAGGCTCAGGGTGGACATCAGCAGGAATTTCCCCATGGAAAGGGCTTGGCAGGGGCTGCCCAGGGAGGTTTGGAGTCCCCATCCCTGGAGGTGTTTAAAAACATGTGCAGGTGGCACTCGGGGACGTGGTTCAGTGGTGGCCCTGGCAGTGCTGGGTTAACAGCCAGACTCAATGACCTTAGAGGGCTTTTCCAACCTTAATGATTCTCTAATTCTATCCCCCAGTCCCCCATAAGTGTCCTCCAGGAGCATCTCCACCAGCTCTGCCAGCCTCCATTCTACCCCCACCCCCTGCCATGGCAGGGACACCTCCCACTGTCCCAGGCTGCTCCAAGCCCCGTCCAGCCTGGCCTGGGACACTGCCAGGGATCCAGGGGCAGCCACAGCTGCTCTGGGCACCCTGTGCCAGGGCCTGCCCACCCTCCCAGGGAACAAATCCTTCCCAATATCCCATCCATCCCTGCCCTCTGGCAGTGGGGGTCCAGTTCCTGATGCAGAGTCCTTCTCCATCTTCCCTGTAGCCCCTTCAGACCCTGGAAGGGGCTCTGAGGTCTCCACACACCCTCCTCTTCTCCAGGCTGAGCAGCCCCACCTTGCCCAACACGGTGTGATAGGGGAGGTGTTCCAGAGGGTTCCAGAGGGTTCCAGGGGGGTTCCAGAGAGGTTCCAGAGTATTCCAGAGGGTTCTGGGGGGGTTCCAGAGGGTTCCAGAGGTGTTCCAGAGAGGTTCCAGTCCCCACAGCAACTTCGTGGCCAAGGTGACAAAATGCTGCCACCCTTTCTAAAGGTTTACCCCAAAGTGCAGATTCTTGGGACTGGTGTTTGACGTTTTTAGGGTCATTTTTGCCCACTGAAGGCTCCAGGGTGGAGATGCCAAAGCTCTTGAGGCTTCTGAGATGCCTGATGAAGGCACTTGGAGAGATCCTCATGGAGCTGGGGCAGAGGTGAAGATGACAGATCCATGGAGCAACAAGGACATGGAGTCACCTGGAGTTAAGTCAGTACCAAAGGCAAAATGGTCTCCTGAGCAGGAGGAAATTCTTCCCTGTGAGGGGGGTGAGGCCCTGGCAGAGCCAACAGGAGAGCTGGAGAGGGACTGGGGACAAGGGATGGAGGGACAGGACCCAGGGAATGGCTTCCCACTGCCAGAGGGCAGGGATGGATGGGATACTGGGAAGGAATTGTTCCCGGGGAGGGTGGGGAGGCCCTGGCACAGGGTGCCCAGAGAAGCTGTGGCTGCCCCTGGATCCCTGGCAGTGCCCAAGGCCAGGCTGGACGGGGCTTGGAGCAGCCTGGGACAGTGGGAGGTGTCCCTGCCCATGGCAGAGGCTGGAATGAGATGAGCTTTAAGGTCCTTCCAGCCCAGGCCATTCCATGACTCCCTGAGGAACAGGAGCTGGCTCTGTCACCCCTGAGCCACCTCCCCTGCCAGCAGCACGTCCTTGCCAGGGCCCAGATCCGGCATCTGAGCAGCACCGAGACGATGTCCTCCCCTAAGTGGGTTAGAGGAGATTGGATTAGCAATTTCTGAGTTAGTAAAAGTCTAAGGATGGCAGATAAAACAAAGTGTGACAGCCTAAGCAGCCGCTGTCAGCGGGGATTGATCACGGCGCTAATGGCCAGCGACAGGCTTACATTAATAACACAATAACCCGGCTCGGGATATTGGCACTATCACAACCCTTTAACCTGGCAATAACTCATGGGGAAAATGCTCCCAATGGCACAGCCAGCGTGGCTCTGCTGCCTCCCCCTCCGGCTGCCAGGCAGCCGGAATTCCGGGGGGGTCACCGGCTCTGCCGGGCAGTGCCATCCGGAGACCCCAGCGTCCCGTGCCCGGGCAGGGATTTACACCAGGATGCCCCTTGGGGTGGTCAGGAAGGGACCAGGAGATGTGCAGGGATGATCCCAAAGTGGTGGCAGGGAAGAGCAGGGAATGGGGAAGAGCAGGAGGCAGGGAAGGTGCGGCTTCAAGCTCAGAGCGCTCAGTGAAGGTGTCCGAGAGAACTGGACAGTTTGGGAAAATTTGGGGAAATTTTTGGGATTTTTTTTCAAGATATTCCGAATTTCAGTCACACAAACCATGCCCAGTTTGCCTGGGAAGGCTCCTGCTGCTACTCCAAGCTATGGTGGGAGAAGAGACACAGGGGAAAACACAAAACAAAACAAAAAAATCAGGACTGTTTAGAAAACTAAAAACTAAATTAGAGACCAAGTTTTTGAAAAATGCGAGTTAAAA